>JANJYP010006416.1:0-32963 GCA_024605115.1 Rastrelliger brachysoma | reverse complement strand
CACAAATTACATATACAAATTATACCAATGTGGTTATAATCTATCATTGTGATTATAATTGTACTTGGGGCTACAACTAACCATTTTTTGTTACCATCGATTAATCTGCTCATTTTATTTTTCCAATTGATCGTAAAGCTATATCAAATCAGAAAACAGTTAAAAATTGCCATCACAACTGTTATATTGACCAAATTTACTGATACATATGACCTAGAAAAGCAGCAAATTATTGCACTGAAAAAACTGAGAAATGATCTGGATCTGATTTGAATTAATGAGTGAGGGGAGAGGGGTAATTGAAATTTTGATGTTGTTCTAATTTATCACCACAAAACTACTGTACCATGTGTACCAATCAGTCATTCACTACCATGCTGAGCTGAAACTGACAGATCCTGATTATGTCTGACCATTTATGAAGGGTTTAGTCACAACAGTACAGTCATTAAATGGTCTGTGATGTATAAAATGGCACCTCTATTTTCTTTCCCTTGTTGATGTCATAAAAGTGTATTAATTTCCTTTGTTGTTAGTGATGATGATCATTAATTTGGTGGTAGCAACCTGCCTCTATAAACTGCTGCTGAGAGTCACTGTTTTGAGTCATACATAATTTGATACACTAAACTCACATGGACAGTAACAGTGTGAACATTGCAGTGGTTAACTCTTCTTGTTTCCCTCTTCCAGAGGCAGCAAAAGCTGCTCACCAGTCAGCCATTGGAGGCCTGGTGGTGGACACACCCCCACACCCTGCACTTGGTAATATTGTTGGTCCAGCAGCAATGTTGTCCAGCGTGCCCCCTCCATACCAGCCAGTCAGTGTGCGACATCTGGACTCCCAGTCCAGTTCAGAAGAGCCCCAGGATTACTTGTGGCTGGTCAACTGTGAGAGCAAAAAGCCTGAACCCAACAGGTGAGTGCTAATATTATCCTCCACATTCACTGAGTGTTATACTGTGGCATAAGCTGCTTTTCTCTGTATACTTTTCCCCTCCATTGGTTCTTTTTTGTACATTTCAAATGTACTGCTACTCTTGCTCTTGTCTCTGCTGTGTGATGTGTAGCTCAATGCAGCTTCACTCTTCATTGGAGGGAGACCAGGAGTATTTGCTCCTGGAGGAGTGTGAAAGCAAGACTCTTCCTCCACAGACTAGTCTGTGAGTGGCCAGCCATCCAGCTGGAACTGCCTGCTTGTGTGGAGTGCTACACATGTTTAAAAAGACAGACCAGCAGAAACACACATAAATACCACATGCACTCATTTACATTGCTTCTGTTAATGATATTTAATGATGGATATGAAGTGTTTGAATCTGCTTGTGAGTGTCCCTACCGCATATCAAATCAGACTGAATTATACTTTCCCTTCACTAAATTGATTTTGTCATTGCCCGCATGTTCAGAAATGACCCGGCAGCAAACAGTTAACTTAACTTTAGCCCTTCATTTTAACAAAAACAGCTGTTTTATTCTAATGTTGCAAAATGTGCCAAACATGATGACTGAGATGTGTCTGAATCTAACTTTAAAGGACTAACTGCTATTTGAAAACAGTGTTGTTCAAATTTACCATCACAGGTCTTCACTGGTTTAGAATGAACTTAATCTAAAACAGTCCCATGGAAAACCTAACCTCATGCATATTTATTTTCAAAAAAGAGCAAGCAGATCAGAAGGGGACCCAGACAGAGCACACTTGACCTGACACCCTGTAGACCTGAGGATAGCTAGACCTGATCCAAACCATAATGGAAAGAGCACAAACTACTGAGTAGCATGATACACTATAAATTAACAAGCATCTGCTGTCAAACAGAGCAACAATAGAATTATCCTGAAAACGAATATTCAAAAAGAATTCATTTATATTCTTCAAAGTCTAATTTATATAAATTATACAAAGTCATATTTTCTCCCCCTTTTCAACATCATGTAGCCAACTGTACTTTAGATACAGATAGTGATCATTTTCGAACAAATTTAATATTTAAATAATTTGGACTTGGTTGTGGACTGGTGAAGACCTTTACTTACACAAGTGTGTGGGCTGCTTTGTCTCTCTAAATCAACATGTTTTATTGTGTATTTTTAATTCTTTGTTCTGCGTGTCTCCCCCTCTCAGAGCTCATGCTGAGTGTTCCAAGTCTACCTCTTCAGAGACAGACCTGAATGACAACCTCCCCTCTCACCGCACGCCCACATCCTCCACCTCCTCAGCTAAACACACCTCGCACAACGGCTTCTTCCCACAGCACCCGGCCCCTGCTTCCGCCTCTTCCATCTACGACTCGCCACCATCGCGTGGCGCTACACTCTTAACTGACAACGGCCTCTACCACCTCCCTCGCAGCTACTCTCAGGACACTGTGCTGCTCCCTAAGTCAGCCTCCTCCCCGTCGGCTCATCCGGACAGTGGCGATGCCTCTGAGCTCTATGTCTTCAACACGCCATCACGGAAGCCGTCAATGGAGACACAAATGCGCAACCTTTCCATCAGTTATGATATCCCACCAACACCTGGTGCAAACTGTACATACCAGGTGCCCCGCACGTTGTCGTCGACAGGAGTAGGAGGTTCAGAAGGTGGGGGAGATGTAGTGCCGCCTCCTAGACCACCCAAGCCTTTGCTCAGTTCCACCTCAGGACCCCCTCCACCTCCCGCTGAGCGCTCACCTACGGACACTTATCATGTGCCCCGCTCAGCCTCAGAGACTGACGGAAACTACTGTGTGCCTACCAGTGCTGGGAATAAAGCATTACGAAGCAACACAATTGGCACTGTGGACTGTTCACGCCTCCGCAAAGGTTTGTGTCACAGAGAGTTTCTTTATTTCAATTTTTTTGTGTTGCTTTTTGTTTACCATTGAGGTTGACATTTCCTTTGCATCAGAAAACTACTATAAAACATAACACAGTTTAGAAGTTATTATTCTTTCTTTCAAAAAGGTTCTCCTTACAAAGTGTTGTATCATTGCATTCCCTTTTGTCTTAAAAAGTAAAAACACATGACACAGAATCATATCTACCTCCATAGAACTGTGACCTTTATATACAGCAAGACGAATCATAAACAACCTTACACGACTTCTCTACAGCTTTTCCTTTGAATGATGACGAGACCTCACCGGAGCTATTGGCACGTTTTCTTACAGTTACTAACCCTGTTTTCACCTTTGCTCTTCTGTTCTTGCACAAAGGATTCAGACTCTGAATAGCTTATCAGACTTGAACCCAGAGCAGTTTTCTTCAGATGTCTTTAGACTCTTGGTGATTAGAGACTTGAAAGTTATAATACTCAATGCTCTAGCATTTATAAGCAAGAAGTATACATTAAGAATCATCTGAGTAGTTCTTCACTTGTGGACAAATACTGTACATGTGTTCTGCTGAACCACTGAAAGCACAGATATCTTTGGCTTGTCATTGGAACTAATTTAACTGACATTAACCTTGGAAACAGTGGTGCTATCCTCCACCTATGTAGTAAAGTCACATACATTTGAATTCCAAAAATACATGTGAAGGTAGATATTCAGGTCCATATAACATGACAGGAATTGCTGTTGGCAATCATTAGTTTCTCTCTGCATTTAAGAGAAGGCTCTACTAAAATCTGACAAGTCTGGTTTGACAGGAAGTACATTTCCTAATAATAGAAAGAGGAAATCTAATAATGATCTTAAATCAGAGCAAAATGTCAGAGCAGAAAAGGCTCAAAATAGATGACAAACAACTTTGTAAGAAGAAGAGAAACTAACGCATAAAGATGGACACGACATAAAATATTATACCACTTACACCCCCCTCTGGTGGTGATAAATGTCATTACATAAGTGTCAGAAGTAATGTAATTGTTTACAAATATCAAGAGAGTCTGAAGTGATTATGTTGAATGGGCAGTCCATGTTACATATGTCAAACACTTGTGGAAACTCTAAAAATAGCAATCACTGCACATATAGCAAATATCACAGGAACAACTAATGAAGATACTCTAAAGAATCAGTGAATACAATAATAGTTCTTTCTTTACACTGTGAAAATTAAATTTCATCTGACCCCTTTTTAACCCGTATTTCTTTTTTTTGGTAATATAGTAATTCCCAGAAATGACTTGTCTTATTGAAGGTATTCCTCTGTCATAGTTTTCCCACACTCAGCTGACACTCTCATTTGCCTTGCAAGCTTTTCCTAGCATTGCTGTGGTTATTGTGGCCCTAAGTGAAACACATTAGCGTCTGTATCAGTGCCTAATGAGAATGTGGGAAAAAAACAAAAAGGCTCTATACAGCACAGCCCATTGATACAGCTGAGCTCCCTCTGACTGTATAAATTAAAGTTTGCAGAGTCATGAAAAGACATCTTTATTGGGATAGAGATTGTGTTACTGGATAAAATGGCTTGAAATTTAGCCCCAGGTAGGTTTTGAATGGAAAGGAGCATCTAATACTTCATGTTGTATTGTACATTTAGATCAGATCAGATAATTGTGTATTTAATCTTATATATATTGGAGTAAATTCTATATTTGCTAAGTCAATTTGTGTTTTGCAGATTTTGGATCCCAGGACTGTTATGACATTCCCAGATCATTCCCTTCTGACAAAAGCTGCTCGTTTGACTTCAATGAAAGCTTCAACAGCTACTTTGTAAGTAACTATTAATGTTTTGACAATACTGATTAATGTTTATTTATTATTTTATACAACCTTTAATGTAATACTAATTTCCTGGAAATGTACAGCTATATAAAGTTTAAAGTTAATTTTACAGTAAGGGTGGTGTAGTTTTGGATAAATTACAAAAACACAAGAAAAAAAGGAAAAATACGTAGTATTGTGTATCATTCTTCACAAAAATGTCCTAAAAACATTAGTACAGTAGCAACTTCAGGACACTATTTAAAAATTATCCTTGAAACAACATAGTAGGAAAGTAAGGCATATGTAAAATAAAGTGTTATTGAAATTTTTGGTTAAATTTTTAAGAAACACTGAACAAGGAAGTAAAAAGAAAACAGAAAGGAAAGGGTAATATAAGTGCCCTTTTCCCTCTCACTGAAAAAAAAAAATCACCTACAGACACCCACTGCTCAAAGCATGCTAACATTTGTCCCAGAGCATAATATTGCATGAGCTCTGAAAATGCCAAAACAAAGGCTGTAGTCTTGTGCGGTAGACAAAACATAGCTACTGTACTGTTGGCCTTCAAGCTGTGGCAGCAAATATTAGCACAGAGGATGACATCAATTCATTTTGTTGCGGATGGTAGAAACACACACTTTAAAGGAGATACAGTCCAACAGCATTTTATGACAGTCTTATATTTATCCAACATTCCTTTAAATAAACACTCACTGCTCTCATGTTTGTATTGGCGTTTGTTGATTTTTTTTTTTTTTTTTCTACAGTATTTGTTTGTAGGGTGGTGTTGAGCTGCTGTGCTGAGCAGAATGTATATTTCAACTCAGTCTTAATTATTTTTGCCAGCAGTTTTACTTCTGGTGAGATCACTCATTAAAATTAAGGCTAGCTACTAGCTGCTGTTACCTGCTGCTGCCAGGGCGTCATCCAGCAATTTGTCAAATTCTCAGTGGTGCAATTTACTCTGGCTAGTAAGAACATGTAACAACACCTTCCTCTACATTTCTGTCAGTACAGTTGTTTTTTTTTTTTGAGTTCATCCAGGATTCATTCGCCGTTGCCTCTACATTTCAGAATTCACTCTGCATTCATCCAAAACAGAATCTAATAAAAATAAAATCAATGTGTCAAAAACAAATATGCCTGCCAGCGATTTAACTGAAGACACTTTACAGTCAGTTTTATGACTATTAGTGATTTTTTTAGCCCATCAACTGTTGTGTAAGATATTTGCCTTTAACCTAAGTTTAGTAGAACCCTTATTCAAATCTAATACAAACATCTACATATGCCTTGTTACCCTCAGAAAAACAAAGGAATGATGCCAGTAGGTAGCCAGTCCACAGAAGAGGTAGACCAGAACTACGTCCCAATGAGTGCCAACTCCCCATCACATCATCACTCGGGCAGTTTGTCTGAGCCCATGCATGAACCCAATTATGTGCCCATGACCCCAAGCACCATGGAGTTCTCCTCTCTTGGAAAACAAGTCCCCCCACCTGCCCACATGGGCTTCCGCTCCAGTCCCAAGACCCCTCCTCGCAGACCAATGCCCAGTGACTGCCAGCCTCCGCCTGTGGACCGAAATCTAAAACCAGATCGTAAAGGTGAGAGGATAAAAACTTTGTGTGCATGTGTAGATTCACTTGTGTCTTGGTTCTTAAATACATAGTAAATTCCTCTTGTAGTGATATTGCACTTGGTATGCTTAGGTTTTCACGGTGTTCACTAATCCAAAAAAATGACAACTGACCATGCTTTATCTGTTGCTCATCTGTTTTCCTCACAGTGCTGGCTCATGGCCATATAGCCATCTGCACAAACTTTAATCAGTTCCAACCATTCTCAAAATGTCAAAACTATTTTTTTCATTGTACTTTAGTTGTTTTTATGAATATATAAAAATACTTTTTGTGCCCATTGATTTGTCTGGTGCACTAAATGCTACCATCTTCCTCTGTGCCTGTCCTTGACCAGCTTATTTCACCTGATGAATTAGTTTAGCTTGCAACATCCTCTTACACCCCACACAGTTAGCTCCTCGTCAAAAGCACTTTTGTCCTGAGCTCAAGAGGCCTTGTAGACTGTTTTGGAGGGGGTTGTTCCCTGTGCCATGGAGTGACCGAAGCATGGGGTGGTCACCTCCATCCCCTTTGTTCCCGTCATCTGAATGGGGCCTTTTGATGAAAGACCTAATAGCAAAGGGGAATTACAATCTGGGCAGATTGAAAGGCTGAGTAATGGCATAGAGAGTTGAAGAGTGACAGGGAATCGTCACGTACGCAGATCGAAAACCAGGGCTGTTATTGTCATTGAAGAAAACAGGGAATGTATGGAGTTTTACATTTCCCTATGGGGAGTCCCCCCATGCACAGTTCCTTTTTCCTTTGACCTTTTGAGCAAGTCATCTCCAAATTTGGCATGCATGATCTCTCAACTTCCATGACTAAAAGTTATAAAAAGATTTGAATTTCTTCAAATCATCTGCCTGCTGTGCAACAGGCAAGCTAATTTTGGGGCATTACTCATATTTCACAAAGACGAGCCATGCTCATAAAACTTGAAGTAGCCAAACAGCCATTTTGAAGAGTAACTCTTAAACACGTCAGTCATAGACAATTTTAGGTTTTTACTAAAACTCAAAGCTGCCACTAGCCTATAAAATTTCAGGAGCTTTTTAGCGCTTTTGTAACTGGTGAATCCCTTTGAATCATTAAAAGTCTTTTATGATTGGTACAGTATAAAGATGGAGATACATCAGTGTAGTTCACATTTAGGCCATTAACTCTTGATTATTTAGGTGTCATATGATTCCATGCTGTCCATAAATTTACAGTATTGCTCCTCTTTTGGTAGTTTTTAATGTAGTTTTTTCACATTTTGCTTTATTGTTTTTCCGTGTCTCCATCTTTTCTTTACTCCTGTTATATTTAATCTAGCATTATTCAACTCAGCATCTTCTTTGACTCTCTTTACCCAATTTGTTTTGGTTTTACCCAGAGGAGAGACAGTATATCAACAAGTATACCCTCCAGATTTGTGTTTCTCGTCTGATGAAATCTCATCAATTGATGTATTTTTATTTTATGTAAAGCCTTTTGTACTTGATTATTTGAAAGGAAATTAATCTAGGCTATTATTATAGTATAGTTCTAACCATCAGTTCTGTGCCATCTGCATGTCCCGATTGCTGCAGGCTGCTTGCATCTTTGTATTAGAAATGGACCAGATTGCAGCATAGTAAAGGCAGGCGATGGACAAAAAAACCTTTGTATAATTCCCTGACTGAAACTGAAGCAAAGTAAACATTAGTGAGTAACATTATTGTAGAGATATTTACGTTATATTTAGCATAAACATTTAATAAATTGGTAGTATATCATATTGTCCTTTGGTGTTATTTCTCCTTGGATATAATGACTCTCTTTATTTACCATGAGCCATGCAAAATTAATCTGCACTCTCCAGACTAATACAACTCACTCTGTGCTGTGTTCATCTTCGGTGGTCAAGGCCAGTGAATGGCTCCTCCTTTATTAACACTCTGATATGTGATTCCACTGAAATCCATAACCTTGGTTAGAGTTTGTGGCACAGTTAGGTTTTCGCTTTTGTCAAGCACTACAGAAAAAAGTGTTGTGATCTGTGTGTTTATGTAAAAGGAGTGATGAGCCCAGTCAGTATGTTCTTTTGTATGCACTCTTCTCAACATGACATGATGTTTTGGTGTACTCTCAGTGCTTAAACATGGCTCATCGTGCATGCACAGCTGTGATGTCAGTCTTTGTGTGGGAAGCCGTGGTGCATGGAGTGAGGTGCATGTTGGGCAGTATGGGTTTGCTGTTGTCATGACAATCATCCTCTTGATAACTGTGCTGCACAAAAAAAAAGGTGACTGGGATGTACATGAGGGTGTAGTTCTGTTGTTCAGCAGTGTCTCGTCCTTTGCTTTGCATGGCAGGGCAGTTGTTACAATTGGGCTTAATTGTTGTGATCACCAAATTTGTTTTTATAATAAGCCAAGTTTTCTTTCACCAATCAGGTCAGAGTCCTAAAATAATAAGAGCAAAAGGTGTTGGTTTAGAGCGAACCGACTCTCAAACCGTAGGTGAATTCCCGAGGGGACGACGCAAGGGTAGGTACTCCTCACTGAACTGCCATTGTGTATCTGAAATTTTCCATCTTTTGACCTGTTCAAAGTCTACTTCATCTCGACTCTTTGCATGCTGTGAGTAGTGTTCTGTGGGATTTCTTGGGTTTTTCTGGTCTGTTGTGTGTCAGAGCCAATTAAACTGTATCCAGATAGGTTTATTAATATGAACTGTGTGTCACAGCTGTTACATTAATCCAGTCTTATTATATTAAACCGCAGCAGGAGAGTGGTTGAGTGTGCACTTCATGCATGGTGAATTGCATTTGTTACAGTTTTAGACATCATTAACAGTCTTAACGTAACCTTAGAAATAAACTAAATCACTCCAACCTTCCCTAAATATTCCCTCATTCTGATCCTTATATTTATAACCAGTAAACCAAGCATTATAACTTACTTACATTTCCCTTCATAAACATTTGTTTTGTGTTTTATTATTTTTAGTTATTTATTTATTACATATTGTGCTTCCAAAACACACATTCAGGTGTAACAACCACAATAGAATTATTGCCACAAAAACATTCCATAAAGTAGTAGATAGCCTTTCAGGAAATTGAACAATGATATCATCTAATGAAAGATGGACCCACACAAAAAAAAAGTCTTGCTTGCACCAGCTACTTTCTGCTTTAAGCATATATTCCATCTCCCCTTGACACAGGCTGTGTGGTATTGAATTCTATAGTGAATATTATATTGAGATATTTGGCCCTCACCATACTGATATTGCCCACAATTTGACTTTTTTTTTTTTTTACATTCGTCTTGCCCTTTTTTTGAAATTTGACTTTCATTTCCACGACATCTAAAAGTTATTCTTTCCTGCAAGAGCACACTGATCATTTTATGAAAATGAAGAAAACCAAAGTCAGTTATGATAAAGTCAGCTTAGAATATATTTCCAGGTATATTAATAGAAATAAAAATGGGAAGTAGCATGTGAACTGCTGAATACTATTGATTTATTTATTACTTTTTTCAATTTGGAAATTGATGAACACTGATTGTTTTGTTTACGCAGACTTATCCAGTAACATGTTTCCACATGCTTCCAGTAAACATTATAATTGACTTTATAGTATAAAACACAAGCTAAGACACAACACCACCAACACATCCCATATTATATTTAACTTTCCTGCTGTTGACGTTTGTGTGTCTTGCGTATATGTTGTGTGAATATCTTAAGCAGTGACTGACTGGTGTGTGTACCTTGATTCAGGAAAACCTGCTCCATTGGAGATTAAACCACTGCCAGAATGGGAGGAGCCCTGTACGCCTGTCCGCTCACCTGTCACACGGTCATTCGCTCGGGAGTAAGTGTCCACAATGTTCCAGAAAAGTTCTGCGGCATTTATAATTTTACACTTAGCTAACAACTAAGGGTGTGTTCACACTGTTCTGCTCAGGCCTGTTTTTATTTTTTATAGTTTGAAGTCAAGTTAAAGTTGCTGTCTCAGAAGATGCACTGAGCCTTGTTTATTGAGAAGTGCTTTTTAAAGTTGAGAAAGTATAACTTCATAGAGGAGCACAAAGCAAGGGACAATGAAAAGAAATTGCTGCACTTCATCTCTAGGTGACTAAAGCAGCTGATGTTGTTATGGAAACAGTGTGCATTGACCTCCCTGAGATTGATGTTACCAACACTAAATGAGTTTTTCTCTTTTTTGTAGGAAAAATATTGTTTGGTGTGAACATGCCCTTTTGTAGTAGATATAATTAACTAAAGAAGTAGGCACTAACACTTCATACATTACCGTAGTCACTTTGTGACCATAGTAGCATTACTCATACAAACAGGTCTGGGATCTGCCTCAGAGCTACATGATACTGAATGAAGTTTATCTGAGAAGAGGTCTGCACTTAGTGCTGCAGGGACTCTTAGCTGTGGCTGTTAGTGTCTGTATTATATTTTGTGCTCACCAGAGACTGTATATGCCTGGAAGTCGGTGTGTAAACATTGTGAATGCTGCTCAGTCTCTCTAGGTTTCCAATGCCAACGAGACCCCCGTCAGTGCATAGCACGGCCTCCAGCACTGACTCCGAGGACTGTGATGAGAATTATGTAGCCATGCTCTCTAATATGTCATCAGATGAACCAGTATGTAACACACAACTATCCTCTGATATAAGAAGTTGCATGATTACTTTTTTTCCTTTACTTCTGAAATCACAAATCAATATAACTACAGAAAATGGAAAAAAAATGTCTAATTAGATTTTTATTGTAATATGTGATATTTTTGTATGGTTTCTTTGAACTACATCATTCATATGAAATCTATAAAACCAATTTTCACAACAGCTGCACCATGAATACAGTGGATGATTCTGTATGAGATACAGACAAAATTTTCCAGGGTAGAAAACACAGCGCAACATAAAATGTAAAGCTGTAATTGTTATGCAGAAAATATTACAAATCACATTTCCAGTCCTTGCTCCTCTCCCTATGCCATATATTAGAGTGGACAAATTACTGGTTGCTGCAGACGGACTCCTCGCCTTTTCAACTATTTTCTTTGCAGTTTGCTTTCGTCCTACTGCTCTGCTTCCTTTTATTCTCTATTTTTGTTCTTTTGTTTTTCAGGTATTGTGTTCTGTGAAAAATGCTTGTTTTTTCCCTCAAATTACTACCTATATTGTTGTCCCTACGATCCCTTTATGTTATTTGACCGTGGGTTGAAGTGGAATCAAGTTGAGATTTAGCCATTTAGTAATGCCTGCTGAAACGGGCGCAATTGGCTTTTATAGCAACACTATGAAAAATAATCCTGGATACATTAGTCATTGGGATAACTTTGCTATGAAAAGGGATTTTTCCTCTTACAGTTTGGGTATCAGATGTACAGTTTTTCCTATTTTCTTGCTTTAACAGTTTGTATACTTTCCCCAACATTTGCTTTGATACTGTCTGCTGACTTCCCGTTCTTGCATCATTCATGTTAATTTCTTTCTCCTTAGTCCGTCATTTCTCTGGCTTCACCAGGCTGTAGCTTCATCCATTTTCTTTTTTTCCCCCTGCATTTTGTTCTTGACCATCTGCTGTTCTCTTCTTTCCTTTGTCACTACCTCCTTCTCACTTTGTGTAGAGAGGAGTCCTTCTACTGCACTGTCCCCATCACCCCTGTAAAGAGGGAGGTGGAGGAACTTGACACCATAGAGGAGGTGAGCAGGGTTGCCAGGTTAGACATGCATGGCCTGCCCTGTCAGAGCATCAGCAGCTTGCCTGATTCAAGTGTTGTCACTCAATCAGAAAGTATATAGAACAGACCTGCAGTGATTCTTAGATGCAAGTTGCACTACTTCACTTTCCCTACAGTTAGTCACCGTCCTAGTTCTATTAACTCCACCCACATGTAGTTCAAAATTAACAATAGGTCAAAATGCATCAGTGTTGTCACAATGCCAGAATTTTGAAGTTTTTCCACCAAATTTTTAATCTTAGAAATTGAAAAGATACAGCAAAAAGGAATGCACAAAACATTACTGTAAAACAATGATAAATATTATTACAAGGAAAGTGTCAAACTCAACAGAGACAAGAATATTTAACTCTTCCTTCTGAACAAGTACCCAAAACCATTTGAAGAATTCAAATAAAATGTGTAAAATCAAAGTTGCTCTGCCAAGTTGTTTGCTTTTCATAACAACAGCTTTGGCATGATGGCTTGGTGCCCATTTTTGTTAGCTGAATTGAAGAATCCACACTTGCCAATATAGTGCTTGTTAGAAGTGGAATGATGTGATGTTCACTGATGGAAAAAAATCTATGCTGAAGATTTAATGATAATCACTTTAACCTATGCCACATTTGATTTTTAATGTATTTATTATTACATGTTCTATCCAAGAGCCATTTACATCTAGTTGCTGAAGCTGTGTTTGAGTACAATTTAAGCTTAGAAAACACACTTTTTTATAGTGCCAACTATTTGTTCAGTCGTATTCAGTAAAACTCATGCTGCTCAAGCAGAAAGTTTGGTTATTGTGACAACACACGAGTGTATTCAAATGTGAATCGTGTTACATTGTGACATATCCTCAGTGTTTCTCTTCCATCAGTTAAATTATTCTTTTTCTGGCTAATGTAGAACATGAAGCTTGGTCCGCCCATGACCGCGGATGGAGGAAGCAGCCCGATGGTGAAGCCAAAGGGAGACAAACAGGTGGAGTACCTGGATTTGGATCTTGACTCTGGCAAGTCTACCCCACCTAGGAAGGTAGGACTCTGTTTTATTTACTCCCACACCTGAAATGAAACATGCAACCATCATGGGAAACCAATTATAAAGAATATCAAGATTAACCTGTGTGTGCTTTCCCTCTCCAGATGAAAAGTAATGGAACTGGCATGGCAGCATCAGATGAGCGTGTTGACTACGTGGTTGTGGACCAGCAACGGACGCAGGCCCTCAAGAGCACCCGGGAGGCCTGGAACGATGGCCGCCAATCCACAGAGACAGACACACCTTCTAAAGGACCCAAGTGACAATGTTGTCCCAACCACCAGCCCTCCAAACCCCCAAACCACTGGGCCTTTTACACTGTTGTACTGTAGGCTCTGGTTTGTGCTTTGGGACAGTCCAGCTGTCATGTTCCACCTCAACGAGATCCTTAGTGTGTAGGGTTCAGTGGAGCTCCATAGCCACTCAACCGTCTTTAGTTTGCACTGCTGTCAGGCCTTAGACAGCACTGTGTGTACAGTTGTAGGACAGGGTGTGGGCCAGGAATAAGCTGTATGCAGTATGAAAGCAGGTGGAATGACTGGACCTGTCTTCGGGGTTTGACTTAAGCAGACTCATGAACTTTGAACATTCACTGCCCCCCTATATTGGATTTGTTTTTGTTCCCTATTGTTTATCTTCCAGTGACCTGTGGGTTGATCCAGAGTTAACATTTCCTTAAATTATAATGCTGTTTTGATGTTGTTTTTGGAGTGTAAGTGAAATCACTTTAACATGATCACAATACTTTGTCATTACGACACTTTACTAGTAAGCATAGCTGGTTAACAGTGTTGATTTCTCAGTCTCTCCTGTTTGAGCAGCGTGAAGTTTTCTATGGGCACTGATCACAGGTCAGTTTTACAATTTCTTCACTTTCTTCACTCATGACAAAAGTTATAGTGGATGGCTGAAACTGACCCTGACTGTGCATCCAAGGCAAACTTTATACTGGATCCGTTAGATAACCCAATACGACAGAATTTCATCGAGAATCTTTTTTCTTTTTCAATGCAAAGGCAGTTGAATTTGTTCATTTTACATGTAACCAAGTGCTCAATTCAAGCTTTGGATTCACTCAAGGTTTAATCCACTGAACATAATTTGATTTCCATTTACTTTGTAAGTGGGGATGCTTCAATCTGTCATAATGGAAGTGCAAAGACTGTACAAAAGTGTTATGTATATAAACAGGAAAAGTGTCCTTTATTTGTATGGAATATTCAGCGTGTTTGACTCGAAGGTATGTGGATTCTGCAGGGTAGAATCCTGTGCCCGTCTTAGCTGGTATCAGAACTTGTGATTAATGAATGCATTACTGTGAGTTTTTAAAAGAACGTGACAGGTTTTCTATAAGTTATGCAAAGGTATCAAACTTAGGCTAGAGAGAGAGAGAGAGAAAATCAGGTACTCTTTGTAAATGCATACTAATACAACTATCCATTTCTAATTTATTTCTCAAGTTATTTCATCAGGTGGATGACCTCCCCACTTTTAGCTCAGTATTCTTGAATCATATGGATGAACATTTGCTAAAGCCTGTATAAATACTTAGTTCGGCAGGCTCTGGTCAGTTAGTTTCACAAGTTCATTGATATTCCTCATTTCCCTCTTCTCTTAGATTTAATTTATTTCAAATTGAACAGGCATACAGTTTTGGGAAATTGACTGCTTTGTGCAGTCAACTTGATAAATCTTTTATAGACAGTGAAAAAGTCTTTGTCTACATAGATCTTTGCTTTACTAACCTGTGAACTATCACCCAGAAGTCCCAAGCATGTGCTACCATGAGATGAAATCATTGCTGTACATATTTTGCCATCAATTAGATTAACATGTATCATTTGAAAAATGTGCCTACTAAGTCATCTTCTATCTACTTCACTCTTTCTGTATTGCAGTTTCTTTGCGATATGGACTGCAAAGATGATGACGCTATCTTTTTTTTTAATGAATCTCAACAGAAATTGTAAATTTTAAAAGTGGACTAAATAAAAATCCAGCCTCTTATGCATGTGTTGTGTGTCGTCACTGGTATCTACATTATGATTTGTGATGATTTGAAGGAACAAAATAAAGGTGGGGGTGGGAGGATCTATCTTAACAAGTGAGGCAGCCAAATGTCATTGGCAAGCAGTCTCTCCCATGTGACTGTTTATGTCTCACACACACCCCGAATCCTCCCTCTTCCTCTTCAGCAAGACTTCCCTATACCGATTCCCATGAGAGTTCCCCCACAGGTTCCTCCTGTTTTTTAAACTATTATTTTGTCACTGACATGGTTAGTAGCAGCTAATTCATTTATAAAAGAAACCATTCAGTAGAAATATATATTCAGTAAAATAATCCTGATTCAGTGATGTGCTGCTCTATCACCTACTTTATTTCCATCTTGTCTTGCAAATGATTCTATAGTGCTTCATGTTTTTATCTTAAATAAAACCAAATGTATAAGCTAGAAGCAACAAAATGAAAAATATATAAGCAAAAGAAAACAAAACACAAAATCATCAGCAAACATTAAATTTTCAAAAGGAGCAGGGTGAAGTTAACTTTTCGAATCCTACACCCCCATCCCCAGACCGCTTTTTTTTGTTTGCTTTAACAATAAACTTTAGGATTAATATGACAAATGTGCTGAATATTTGGCCTCATCCTCTCCTACTAGGTGAAAAATGTGGCTCCAGCCCTGGCCCCCAGATCAGTCTGTCCTTTGACATTGTGTATTATAGCATTCATAGAAATATACACAGACCATCTGGTGTCTGTGTCTGTAATCTCACCCCCATCAGTGTACTTACAAATTCCAGACCTGATATATCAGAGAACCCATCTTCTTCCCTGAACTCATCTGTAGATTTCATTAAGAGAAAGGGACTTGGGCAGATGCATATCAATATCTGTAGCATTATGAAAAAGTTTACATTAACATTTGTACTTTTACCAACAATCTTGACATTTTAGTCCTTTCATAAACTTGGTTAAGGATTATATGAATTTAAATGGCTTCACTTTATTTAGATGTTATAGGTTTACTAAGGGTGGAGGTGCAGCAATTTAAGGCTGCCTCTTATTGATGATGATAACTCTATATAGTAAACTGCCCCCCAGTTTGCTCTTCATCCCCTTCTCCTCCTACTGATTACTGAAGCTCCTCTCACTGCTGATTCAGAGAATGCAAGTTGCAAGGTCTGTTTGAATCCTTTTCCTTTCAAGTTCTTGGCTCTGTAACCACAGTGAATGTAACACATAGTTTAACTTAACTATTTTAACTGGCATGACTCCTAGACTCCTATCGAAGTTGGCTCATGTTCTATCTCCACACAAGGGAGGAGAACAGAGTAACCTAGATAATTACCATCCTATTTCAAAACTGGTTTATCTGGCTAAAACCCTTGAATCATTAGTAAACAATCAGCTCCAGAAATTCTTAACTAGATGGTCTGTATTAGCTTCGGGGCAGATCATAGCACCATTCCCACTGCTTCCCTAATTCTAAATGATAATGTGTCAGCTGTTTCCTACTAATACTACTAACAGACACCTTTCACAACAGGAGACCAGATTTGTTTTTACAATTTGGTAGAAACACTTCATATTCACATATTCTGTACTATGCAGGTTGTATTTTGTTCTATTTACATTCAGTAGTATTTTAGCAATCAAGACATGTCTTCAAACAGAGACAAGTGTTGTCAAATTTTGCCATGTTCCTACCATTAATGATTCCCCATTTATGAGAAATAAAAGCAGGTGGTAACCTTACTTATAAAAAAGCATGAAACATTAACTGTACCTATGTCTGTCATTACAGCCAGGGTAAGGTTACGACTCTGAAAATCCGGGGGTAGGGATGTAACGAGTCATCTACTTACTAGATTGATGCATCGATTTATATTCCTATGATCCAACTACATCAATCTATGCTCGGCAAGTTGGCCTTCCGGAGGACATAAATTGATACTAGGACATAGCATATTGGATTTAAGCATGGCAAACTTTATATGGACGTGTTTTTAAATTATTTTTAATGATTAAGACGTTAAGGTTACTTGATTCAGTCTGCATGTCTGTTACGTCATCGTCGGGCACCCGCAGACACACAGCAACAGCTCCACAGTAATACAGAGGAGAGCAGCTAACGGCTAGCCTCTAGCTCTCAGACAGAGTCCATTCAAAAGTCCAGATGCTAAGCACGTGACAGAGTTGCTCACCTGTAAGCGGCTACTTGAGATTTTGTGATAGCTGTACTAGCATAGTATGTCATGTTATGTGAGGAAGTCACCAGTTAACATGGTCACCACTTGAGCTGCAACACCCCAGGGACTGACGCTAATAAGAGGACCGAGATGAGGAGAGGGAGCGGTCACAGTAAGTAAATTCAGATTAAAAACACACTATTTAGGCTATTTAATGATTGATTCACGGCAGTTATGTTCAAGACACAACCAAATTCAACTGAAATTATTTCAAATGCAAATCCTATGTGTTTTTCCCTGGTCAAAAAGTTATGAGCAGAAATTAAAGAGGGATTTTTCTTTTCATATTTAGAATAATAAAGTATAAAATCAGTTGCAAATAGAAATTTCTGCGAGTGGATGTTGTCATCAAGGCAAGAGCAGTAAAGATCAGTAATAGCACAAACCCCTCACCCCAAATAGCCTATTGAAGTGAAAAGCAGCACTCACAGCTAAGGTTGATGTGAAATGGAGCAGACTGCAATGCGTAAATAATACATATAACATAATAGCCTATAGTATAATACTGTAAATAATTTGTGCAGTTAATAACACAACAACTCCTTGTCATTGTCTTTTACAGCTTGACTCCACATGTAAGCAGTGAGAACCCTTGTGCACCCCTGGCTGCACGTGCATATGACATTGCACAGAAACCGTGTAATGTTTGGACAACCAGCAAAACCACCAATAAGCTTGGTAAGCTATATTTAACTATCACTCTGGAGCTTGTTTCTGCTTATCAGTATATAGGGGTGTTTTATTGTGAAGTGTTTGCAAGCCTCTCATAAGCCTGAGGGCTAATATCTGCACTGTTTCTACTCCAATAGCACCTTTTTATTTTGTGTTGTCCCAGTTTTTGGATGAAGTAAATGGGGGAAATGCAGGACACTCGAGAGTACAGTGTGTAAAAATGTTGCATCCTTTGGTTCTTCAGTCCACAGGCTGTTAAAGTTAACTAACATTAAGTCTCATTTTAGTAACATAACTATTTCACTCAGCAGCAATAAAAACATATTAATGCATGTAAATTAATTCACAATGCTACATTTGTTGCATTGTGCATGGTCATTATATGCTAATTAGTTAATGACAAACCATGGCCACTTGGTTAAGCATGAACATTTATTATTTACAGTGGAAGTAGCCATTTGACAAAATCACCTTAAGAATATACAATAATTTGTCAGCAATAACCCAGTGTCTCATTTGTCTTTGTGTTCATCCACCTCTGGCTTCATGACCATTTATTTTCACCTACCTGCAAACTAATTGTTGTTTTAGACAAAAGACCAGTTAATTGAGTGTAGCTTGTAAAAATTAGGGGAAAAGCTGAGTGGTCATAGCTAAGATTAGGACAAGTCTCCTGGAATTTATTGTGTGTATATGAGAGTAAAAGTGTTAGTAATGCTGTGCCTTTTTTTTTTAGTCTCAAACGGTCATTTTTTTAAGGAAAGTTATGAGGTAGGAAGTTGGTTAATTTTTGACCTTGCGGCTTGAACACTAGACCCAAATTAGATTTCAGTAGCTTAAAAGCTGAATTCATGACTCAAA
The DNA here is from genome assembly GCA_024605115.1 of Rastrelliger brachysoma. Lineage (NCBI taxonomy): Eukaryota > Metazoa > Chordata > Actinopteri > Scombriformes > Scombridae > Rastrelliger > Rastrelliger brachysoma. Next base: position 14,140 of record JANJYP010006416.1, on the reverse strand, counting down.
CACCATATGACAACTGAACAGCTACACCCACAAGATGAGAATGGAAAAGCAAAAAACGGGATAAAAAAAGGATAACAATTTAGAGCAAGTCATTGCTTGAAACTCCACAGCCTTTCAGTTTTTACTAGTTTTTAGTTTTACCTGGACTGATCACTAGATGGAGCTGTTGTTTGAACAATACAACACTTAGTATATTGCTCTCCTTTGCCTGTGTCCTTCCCTTCAGCCCACACCCCTCTAGTGCAGTCACCTCTCCTTCCAACATCCTCCTGTTTAAGGCTCTGCAGTGCTGTGGAAGCCCACACTATATATAGAGCCAGTCCTCCATGAACTTTACAGGCCAAGGTGTTGTCCTCCTGAATTACTGCAACAAGCCTCTGAAATCCACAAGTGGTAATTTAAATGTATTTTTAACTAATTTTCATGAGAACATTGTGTTCAGTGAACAACATTACTTATGTAATGAGTAGTTACTTCACTGGCAGGATACTTGAGACAGTTTCCTCAAGGGTCACAATCATGCTGATTTGTTGTTTAAAATATATTACCTCTACCTCTTCCTTTATTGATAAACATAGGTGAACATTCCCATAATTGTGCTTTCCAAAGTGCTACCCTTCAACACACCTTTGTGCAAATCATTGTGTCAGAAAGTGCTGCAGCCTCTGTCCTGTGCATAGGTCTGTACAGGGTGCGTTCAGGCACAGTATTGAGTGTAGGTCACCTGCATTTTGGCAGTGCTGAGTGCCCAACACATTATCACTGAGTGAAATGCAAGCCAATTCTTGACCTGTGTAGAGCGCTGTATTGATTTAAATAGAAACGTCAGATGCACAGCACACAGGTGACTGAAAAATGAGGCTAAAATGCTTTATGTGTAGACAAGCTGTTACGGTTAATGTATACGGGATCTGGCTGTGTCACACCTTGGCTCCATCACAGCAGCCAAAGATGATCTGATGCCATGTCAGTCCAAGTGTCTCACACATGGCTCTTTTCCCTGCTTGGTTATGTTTACATGCTCAATCCAATATCCACTCTTCTGAAACATACATTCACATGTGAATGTATGTATATGTAAATGTGTAATTATGAAAATCAGCTCCAAATGTGTATTTTTGCCGGATAAATACAAAAGACATTGTAAAAGCACTTTGAAAATGATCAGTTATAAGTGCTAAAGAACAGAGGTGCCACTCCTGAATCATTTCCAGTGCACATTGCTATGGTGACAGAGTTGCATGGTGTGTACATTTAGTTTTATGGTTGCTTATCCCTTCTAAAGGTTCTGATTGTGGGATCAAGAGACCTTCAGGAATTCAGATTGGATTTCTGATATTACTCTCTTTGTTTTAAAATAAACAAAGGCGAGCGACTGTGACCTTTAAGTAACATTTATCTAAAACAATAATTTTATCATAGATCACCAAAAAACACACTGGTGGGGAATCTGAAACCCTTTACATCTCTTGTAGGGTTTATAGCATTAAAATATTCAAGACTCTGTAAATGTGCATGTATGCATTGTTTGTAGTGTTATCTGCAAGCTGGGCCCCATTTATACTTGGATATTGGTGATATGATGGTGATGCATGCCTTTTTTCCCTCTGTTTTATAAGATGTACAACTCCCTCAGTTATCTAATTATCATAAATTTATGGATTCAGTACAGGCCTCCAATTGACTCAAATATAACATATGGGCTGACTGGCTACACAGTCATATCAAATCCCATAAATCTGTAGTACTCAACATTATGAGATATTCTCCATCTTATATAAGTCTGTCTTTCATCGCACTGGCTGTATGTTACCTTTTAATCACTGTGCAAATAATATAATTAAAAGCAAATGCCATTGTCATATTGGAGTAGGATTATAATTGCTACTATGACATGCAGCAGATTATAATATGTTGCAATGTGGTGGCCTCATGCCATATTCCACTGGTATTTAAAAAAAAAAATCCTGTCACTTTGTCAGGTGTTTTTTTTATAGGATGACAGGTTAACACATGACAGTTGACAGGTTGACTCATTTTCCTTTTAATTTGCTACTTTTTTGTTCATATGAGTAACTGCTTTACATGTTTGATGTGTGAGAAATAGGTCCCTGGTGATGTCATCATCTCACCCAATACCCTATGAGTTATTTTCATTTTATGTTTGACCATGGGGGCATGGAGATCATCAACCCCTGTATATCAACATGTTTACAAGACTGCAAAATGTGTAGCTTATTTCATCAACATACCTATTTATATGAAATTATACTCCTTCTTACAGCTATTTCAGTTATAAAGTATCTAAAATTATAAATAGGGGCCAGAGTTTCCACTAATTCATACTTTTGATATAAAATAATCTGCTGATCATTTTCTAGATTCATTAATGTCAGAAAATAGTGTAAAGAACCTGTTAAAAGTTCCTAGTGGTCATGGAGCCATCTTGTTTTGACTGATAAACTGTTTACGATCATATATAACATAGAGAAGCTTCATATCCTCACATTTGAGAAGCTGCAACCAGCACATAATGCAATTTTTGGTTAAAAAATATTAAAACCATTTTAATAAGTTATCAAAATAGTTGCCAATTAATCTTCAGTCAATATATTGGCTAATTGATGAACTGATTAATTGCTGCAGCTCTAACATACCTCTTTCTCAGTGTTTTGTAATTACAACATTATTATTTATAATAATTAAATGATAGAGATGGAAAGGAAGAGCCATAACTTTATATCCAAGAAACTACACTCCACATGAAAAGTGCAGCTATTTCAGCTTTTGTTGAGCATATGCAGATGTGTTACATCTGATAACACATCAAACAGTTTATGCAGCATTCATTTAAAAGCTTGGAGCTGTTTTGTTGGAAGAAAAGCATCTTAATCGCTCACTGTGTGTTATAACAAGGAAATGTTTGACATTAAAATTCAACTTAAGCTCTGTTTGTTTACATGTGTGTCTCTACCTACACAGTTGTAGCTGTGTGATGGTGCAGCCTGGGGAGCCTCTATGCAGTATCTTTGGCAGTGTGTGAGTAATGGAGCAGGGGAGAGAGTCTCTGGCTTCTTAACGGGGCCAACAGAATAATTATGAGGCGAGCTGAGATGCTGTTCCTGGGCAGCAGGGAGCCTGTGAGCTTCTTTTGGGTCTAGCCAGTCCTTTTGGACCTCTGCCTGGACTGATAGGAAGCAGTCTGTAAAGTGACCTAAGGTGCTGTCTCGTGGGGCCACTTAGAACAGTATACATGTTGAGGGACAACTGTGGGGTGTTTTGTCCCAAATGTGGGTGGGTAGAATGCCATTGTAATCCAAACCAGTTTAAGGAGCTGTCTAGATGTTGCATGTTGGTGGTGATTTAAATGAGAAATTACATCTGTGCTCTTGTCAACAAAATGCTATAAGGGCAAGCCTGGTTAATTAACACTTTAATACATTAGTATAAGTGAAAAGTCAGCACTGTAGACTTCAGTAAATAATGCAGATGTGTGTCATATTAATGGGGAACATACTGCAAGTGTTGGAAGTGAACATTCCTCTGGAGACAAGTTTGCCCTAGTAGGCATAATTGGGCTGGCAGTGCAATTAATTGATGATGTAGTGGCAGCTGCATGTGTCCTCTGCTGAATATAAGGTGTAACTAGGGCATGACCGATACAAATACTGATTATCTGAGCGTAACAAAAAAAAAAGTGCCATAATGATTAGTTGATCAAGAGAAAATTAATTGGCAACTATTTTGATAAGCTATTAAACGCTCAAGTAATTTTTCTAGCAGAAAATTGCAAAATCTTTGCTTGTTCCAGCTTTCAAAAAGTAATGATTAACTGCTTTTTCTTGTTTCACATCACAGTAAGCTGAATATTTAGAGGTTTTGAACTGATTGTCAGACAAAACAAGGCATGAAAATGTTATTGTTAACTGCAGCTTTAATTTATTATTAATCTATAGCACTTGATAAAATGGCTGTTAAAAAATTTAAATGAGATGTTTACAGTTATTAAAATAAACCCGTACTATCAAATGAACTGTATTCCAGTATGACATGACAAACGGCTTTATCATGTCTTTGGCATTTCTAAACTGTAATTTTCTTACCTTTTGGCTGACATATAATTAGATACGTTTAGCTCAATGCAATAGCTCTGAAACAAATCTTACCCTCATAACAGTTATAATGCTCTGGTTTTGTTGAAAGTGATTCATTAAGGTTTTGATTTAATTGTATGGTCTGTTTAAAGGTTGCAGGTTAGTGTTGGTGTATTTCAGATATTTTGTCTGCTTCATTCATATCAATGATGGTGCACTCTTATAACACTTACACAGCAATTCAGCTGCAGCACTGCTACAACTCTTTGAGCAAAAGTTGAACATGACAACCTTCAACACCTAATCATTGGTTTTGAGATACTGATACAGGCAGGATATTGCTTTAATTGTGGTGTTCAGTCTTAAGACTATGAACATGCATTTTCAGGTATGTTGTGCAATACTGTCTCTGGTGTAGTTTCATCATAAAAAAACTCACAGACTTTATTACTGAATATTATTATTAACTACAGTAACTGTTGCTCTATAAATACTGGTTTATTCAGGTGTAAAACTCTTACTTTCATTGGCATATACTACATTTATATTTCATTTATCTTGTGGATGGTACACAAGTGGCTTGTATACCTTATTTTTTACCTGCCAATATTTCTGTCTGACTCTAGGTTGAACTCCACTCAAGCTTACCTGTCTCTCTGAATACACATCTTGAATCTTGGATGTACTTCTGATCAAATTCATCTCATTACTTTACTTCCTGGCAGCCCTGTATTGAGTCATCTACAGCTCTGTTTACCGCATCTGTTGAAGTCCCTTATCTTGCAGTCCTGGCAGCCGGTCTGTCATTCTCCTAACCCTCAAACCCAACCCAGTCAACCCACTCTCGTTTCACCTGCATGCCATCTATCTGTCCACTCGTCTTTCTGTTCCTGCCTCTCCAGCTTTTCCTCTTTCCTCTCCATTACAAACCTCTAATCACATTAAGGTCAAGCCAATACTGGGCTGAATTTAAAAAGAAAAATAAGAAAAAAAACACATACCGTCACTGCTCCCAGATATCCTTTTTTTTCATTCTGTCCAGACAAAATCAATTTCTTCTCCTTGTCCAACTCTTAAGTCAGCCATACAACAATATCCTCTTGACACAGTCCTTCTCAAAGCACCATTGTGGGAATTACACAGGGGTACAGGCACTATAAAAAAAACACCTGTGGTTTAACAAATTTGAGTTGAGTGAAAAATAGATTTCTTTTATACATGATTCTGTGTAAAACAAAGATGTGGAGAAGTATAGTATTTGTGTATGTGTGTGTGTGTGTGTGTGTGCATCTACTTAAATACTCAGTAATCTATGGTTGTCTGTGTGGATAAGGATTGCACTATACTGAAGAAAGAAAGATGTTTTCCGGTCACGTTTTCTGTATATTTCCAGATCAAAGTAACCCTCTGCTCCCCTGTCGAGTCCGTATCAGTCAGCAACAACTTGGCCTTACCTGCCTGCCTGTGTCCTGCCTTTGACATTATACTGTGGACACTGCTTTTTGGCAATGTGCCAGAAGAGAAAAAGTGAGTGATTTTGAAACCATCTCTCCCAGCACCCCACCCCTACCATCACCCCTCTCACTCTTCTCTGTCACCAAAGCTGGCTCTAATCAGATTTAGCGAGGGGTTTGAGGATTGAAGTTTTTTTTTTGTGTGTGTGACTGCAATGTCATCAGCAGAGATTTGGAGCAGTAAAACCATTACTGCTTTGGAAAAAAAGTGGTAATTGTATTAAGAAAGCAAGATTCAATGGGGAATCGTTATTCAGCTTATGATTTGCGTCATTTTCCGCTCCACAGTTTCACTACATTTATTGTACATTGGCACAGGTCCATTAACCAAGCTTATGATTATTATATTACCAAGGATATAACTGCACAGCTCTATTGCTCTAGATACTAACTTTACACTGCATAAAGAGGTACTATTAATTTTTAATAGCTTTAGGAATTTGCTTGAAGACAATACTAAATTTATCCTTCCTGATAATGCCCTATTTTGCTTTGGCTACCGTCAGTCAACCCATGCGCATGAGTTTAAATGTTGCCCAACTGTTCAGTGTTTTATGAATAGGATTTTGCTAATAGTCAGCACTGTAGATAATCCACCTCTTAAAGATGACTCAGAGATCACCCCCCTAGACGAGAAGTTAATATTAGTGCAGTATTAATTGCTGGGGAGAAAGGAACCTTGGTTGTGCATACTAAGATATCAATCTTTGATTATGCAGCTGCCTGAATGATGGCATGGTATTTTGTGCCTGCAGAGCACTCGCTGCAGGAGTCCCTTGACTCAAACGTAGATTGGTTCCTTGAATCTGGTTTTGGTTGTATCTGGATATGTTTCTGCCTCTGTCTTCACTTTTTTGTTTTGTGGTGTGTCAGCTGTTCATCTGTGAAGCTGCTTGTCTTACACAGCATCTTAGAGCTTGCTGGTCTGACAGCGTGTCAGCAGGGCTTGTGTCACATTATTGTCTGGGAAAAAAATCTTAAGTCAGGAAATATATTAAGTTACTGAAAAGCCATATCTGTAACGCTTGTTGACTATAAGCCCTCAAGAATCTTGTAGCAGGGAAAAATACTCCCATTTCATCCTTGATGTGACCTCGTGTTCTCATCGGTAACTGTAATGCTGAGATTTATCATTGTTGTGCTGTCTTGAGAAAAATTCATTATGTATTGGCAATTTAGATCCTATTTATGCGTATAACAGAAAATATCAATCAGGGTGAGTAAGCTTTGAGGATACTAAGCCCAGCTCCTTGAAACTCTGCTTCCTATTATGAGATGCTCTCTTTAATGAGGTGGAAGCTGTATTACACCACAACAGCGTACCACTTTTAGCTATGCGTTATAGATCATTAGTGCTGTGATTAGATAACAGCACTCTGCGACGTGGCAATTCCTGTCGAAAAAAGCAGACACCTCATCAGATATGAGTTGCCTGAAGTGTGTTTTAAAGAGGAACTTGCTGGTGAGGGACACTTGACAGGAAACACAGCTCAGTTCAGCTGGTCTGTGTTTTCCCGGCGAAAACAGTGATCCGTCTGTGTAATAGGCCTTGTCAAAAGTTTACTGAGAATCAGCAATTCACTTTGAGACTCGGCTGCATTTTCTGTTGAAGGAGAGTCTTGATAAGCTGTAAGAGCCCATTGAGGCAGTGAGCAAGCTGTGATGTATAGTGATATCTTGGCAGTTGCTGTCCTTTTCACATTCTTTCTTCTTTGTCACATTCTTTTCTCTTGTCTATGTATAGTGTTTACACCCTCCACACATTATTATGACTCCTACTGCCTTATTTGATATTGACAAACATGAAGGAAATGCATTAATAACTTAATTATAAGCTTTCTGCTTAAAATCTAATCTAGATAAAACTTACAGCCTCATTGAATATCTTCATGTGTTAACAGTGTCCTGTCATAATTTTACCTCCCAGAGGAGTTTGAGATCATTTTCCGCCTCTTCGATTTCAGATATTAATCTTCTTCACCAGGATATTTGCCAGGATATTCACAGAATTTTTAGCATTGTGTTGGATTATAGTCATTTATTTGTACCACTGACATCTGAAATAACATAGTTTTATTAAAAAGAACTAATTGAGATCTGTGTTTTTGCATCCTTTGAACAGCTTTGCTCAGTCATATCAGATATTGAAATTACCATCTGTTTATGATGGTATATTTGAGTTGAAACTCTAAACAAGCTTTAAAGATAAAATAACACCTATAAGTGTTGTAAAGCTTCTTCAAAAAGGATCAGAGTTTTTGAAGAAAATCTGGTATATATAATTTTAAATTACTTTAATGAATATTATCTTGTTTCCTTGGTTTAATTTTGAGCGTGCAGTGCTCGCAAAAGTTTAATTGTTAAGACCATAACTTGGTAATTTTTGTTGTATTGGCTTTCCTATAGTTTGTATAACCACAAAATCACAAGAAAAATAGCCCAGATTTGAAATAGAAACACTTTTTGTTACAATTTTTGTCCATTTTAACAATCCAGTAAATACATATGCAGTTATATCCTTAAAAAACTAAAATAAAATGCCATGTTCTTATTTTGCATTGTATGTAAAGCACTTTGAGTTGCCTCGTTGTGGAAATGTGCTTTACAAATAAACTTGCCTTGCCTTGCCACAATTAGGTGCAGGTTTTTATTTCCATTGTGTTGCTTATTTTATATTTTGCTTGGTTGTGTTGGGGAAAATGATAAGGTAGCTGTGCATTCAGATTAGTTCCGCTCATCACTTTGGCCCATTGAAGTGGCAAATAGATCTCTTTTAACTAATGCCTTTAAGTTTTTGCTTTGCACTTTGTTGAATTTTGTGTTTGTAGTTAAAGAGTGCAGGTTAGACCTAAATGAAATTAGGAGAGTACATTATCACTTCATGTGGCAGGGGCTGATTAAATTGACTGCATTTATATAGAGTCTTGCTGGTCTTCCACCCACACAAAACGCTGCCATGCAAGGTGCCTGCCTGCTCATTAGGACAAGTTTATAATGCTCATTCTCACACAGCCTTTGGGAGCAATTTAGGGTTCAGTATCTTACCCAAGGACTCTTAGACATGCAGACATAGATTATCCTCACTGTGAGACGGGCATTGGACCACCTATCTTCTTGTTAGTGGATGACTCACTCAAACTTCTAAAACGGAGTCATTTATGGTTCAACTGTTCTTTTTTTTGTTTGTTTGTTTTTTTGCAGATAATTTAGGGGCTTTTAATTTGGATGCAAAGCATCTGATTGGATATGCCCCTATCAGAAAAGGTTCTGCTTAAATGCTACCTCACAAATTAGTCATAGTAGTATTTACTTGAAATATATGAATTGATTAATTGATTTGTTGTGGAAAATAAGCCAGCGTCAAATATCTCAGTCTTTTAGGAATTTAGAAGAGTTGTTTATGCTCATCAGGCTTGAAAAGGTTAAACAACAATTTCTAAAGGACTCCATCAGTCGACTGTCAGGCAGATCATGTATAAACAAGAGTGGGTAAAAAGATATTGACAGAAGAATTTCAGTTCTTATCTCTTGTGATTCTAAATTTATTCACAAATGTCAAAAAATATATATAATATATATATATCCGGTCATTTCCTCCTCTGAATAAACGGGCTCAAATCGGCTCAAAGACGTACAGTTGGATGGCTAATTGTTCCGCCTCCAATCGGAATGAGACATTTTTTCTAAGGGAAAGCTGTCAGCAAATAATTACAAGCCTTGACTTCACATATCTGCATTCTTTTGCCGGAGTGGTGTGTCATGTGCCCTGATATGAAAAAAACGCGGAAGCCGCTAAATTTGAAATGGATTAAATTATCTTTTGAAAACGAATTTTAAAATAAGCGCAGTGGACAAATTAAAGAACCGTGTAACCACAGAATGATTTTAAAATATGTCCGGTGTTAATATGTGAACTTTGATGGAGCGCCTTATTCTTGAACAAATTTAAATATAAATACCCACACGCTGCAGTGGGGGGTGTGGATGGTATAAAATTAACTAATCATAGGTGACTTGATATATGAGGCAAACACTGATTATGAGTGGAGATGCCCTTTAAACCAAGTCTGAGGTGAAGAAATAAACTGGTGCTCAGTCTGTTTCACCTTAACAATCTGCACTTGCTCAGTGTGTTGGACAGCGATGTCTTTCCCTGGAGCTAACACTGCAGCAGACATTTGCTTTCCACAGCTGGAGACATGAGGTTAATAACAACACAGCGGGGCACTCTGCCTCCCCCTCAGTTTGTTATTCTCATACAGGAAGGATACTGCAAGATGCTTTCAGATTAATTAATTCATTAATTAATGCAATGAACTTTTTAAAATGAAAAGGCTGTGGACCATTTATCTTAATTGCCAGCTATGCTTTATATTGTTTTCAGTGGACCAAGGATACTAGTGTATGGTTTAGCACACAGTATAGAGACTGAAAATAGTGTAATCTTTTCTGTTCAGAGTCACCTTTGAATCCATAATCAAATCAGAATCTATTCATATTGTAAGATTAAAGATTTACACTCTTTGTTACCCTCCTCAGCATGGGAGCGAACAAGCAAACTAAAAACACCTGCACTTGTCTAGATTTCTTAGATTGAGGGTGCTATGAAAATCAAGAATGCATCTAAACAGTATATAATATGGTCTCTGTTATTATATAATATGGTCTCTGTTATTAATGTTTTTAATGAGATATTAAAATTCATGTGACACAAACATTGTTATTAAAGACAAAAAGCTACATTTTTTCACTTTATTATTACATAGAAAATGCATACATACATACATACTCATAAAAAAGGAAATGTGTAATGTGTGTCTCACTATTTTCTTTGATTTGTTTTAATTTAGGCATTTTATAGTCTAGCACATCACTTGTTCAGCCTATGTGCGTACACAGGCATGTGTGTGTCTGTGTGCGCACATGCAACTCCATTTACCTGAGCATTTTATGCAGGCTTCTATCCAATAACCAGCCATTTCAGGTTATCAGAATGAGAGGTGGGGTGAGGGGCGTAGAAAGAAAGAGCTACATTAGTTTATAGTGTGCAAATAAATCATGTCCGTACGGTATTGGGTGCATTCTGAAGTTATAGGCTCCCACAACAAAAGCAGTTTAACACTTGGCAAATATGAATAGCAGTGAAACATCAAGACAGGAATATGTTTAGGTATACATTTTATGTGTCCCTAGCTTGGCATGGTGAAATGCCTTTTTAAAATTGGAGCCTGTCCAGTTGTCAGTGACAATGATGCTGATTTATTGGAGCAGAGGAAAGAGATGCAGGACAGAGGCTGTTTCCCTCCAAAGCTCTCCATTTGGTAAATGATGCTTAGGTATTCACTTTTCTTCGTTGACATGGGTCTACACAGCTGCATCTGCACTAATGCAGAGTGGATCACATGACACATTTGCCCACATGCTCTACAGTTGGTGGATTTGAATTAATCTACATGCGTTGTTCAGCACATCTAATGGTGTTTACATTAGGAGAGGAAGCCACAATGAATGACGTAGTTATGATCAGATTTGAGAGAGTTGAGTAATTTGCCATATATGGGCGTATCACTCATCATCTCACCTTCATCAAGCATGTTAACCTTTGCTAAATGGACTTTTATTTTATTTGTAAAATAATCTGCAACAATCAGCATTTAAATGTACTTCACTCCTCATAAATGATTTCTCAGCAAACGTGCTTTAACAGTTTCTTGTTGTTTAATGAATTACTTTCTGCTATGATATTTATTGCTGAGTATCTCTGCTAAGGAAAAAGTCTTTTCTGTTGTGCTTTTTTTGCTAAATGTTTTTAATAAGTAACAAAAAAGAAAAAAAAGACACCCAATAAAAAGTCTAATTGCTTTCCAGTCTGCTTTTTATCCACAGGAAATACGACTGCTTTTTGTAAGTACTTTAATGCAACTCTGTTAAGTCATTGGCCTTTATAGGTAATAGTTTAAAGGGGTGTGATAGGTCAAACCATAAATTGTCAAATGGTAGCCAGGGCCTTTTAACGAAGGGAAATTTAAGCCTTTATTTTATGTATGGTCTATTATTATGGTCTAGATCTGCTCTATTTGAAAAGCACCCTGACATAACTTTTGTTTGGCAATATATAAACAAAATTGGCTTTACCTGACATGACTTGATTATAGTACATTATTATTAGATTAGAAGTACATCTTGGAATATTCTAGTAAGAAGCCTCCCTTTTTTCAGACGGGGACAGTATTTTTTAAGGATGTTAGAGTAGGAAATCATCTCCAATTGGCCAAAAACTGTTTTAGTGATGCATTGTGGTCTTACTTTTTAGGACTAAAAGGATTGTTTTGATTTTCTTAACATAGGAAATAATATCTATCTTGGCTAGTATTTAGTAGAAGTGTACTAACATGTTGGGTGTTGCCAGGAGGTGGCATTCAGGCAGTGATGAGAGGAGATCTGAGCTTTATCGTTTATTGTTTTGACAAAAAAAAACAAACAAACAAAAAAAAAAGAGAATAAGCTTTTATGGGAAGCAGAGGAGAACACATGCTCTCTACAGAAACTAATGTCTTCACATAGGTATCCTTTATTCCAGCAGGGATTACGCAACTTGGCAACAGTGAATAGCCAATAGCTTCAGCAGTCATATATCAAACATTGCATGCTTTACGATGTCATAAAAACATTGTGTATGATAAGCGTCCTCAGGGAGGTCTCAAACTTCATTATACAGAGTCATGTCTCTCTTAAGTCCATCAGTACAACACTGCTTCCTAAACTAACTTATCATTCTCAGTGTCTCCTCTAAGACAGAAATACTGTTCTCCTTCACTCATTGATTCAGGTTTTATTCTGTTCTGTTTCATCTTGGCCAAATCTATAAATGTTGAGTGTCTCAGAGTTTGTTGGTGGTTACAAAGGTTAATTCAGCATTTAATTTGTTTTCCATACAAGTGGTTATTTAGCTGATTATTGCTAAGTGTTTTTAGATTTAGAGGAAGTGAGGATTTTTGCTGTTTCTATTCACACATAATGGCTCTTCTGTTTATTGTTATTTACGGATATAACTTTATGATTTTAATATAAATGTACTGGTATTGACAAAGATAATTTTAAATACTATTAAATGCTACATAATTCTTTAATTTATTGTTGACAGTAGCTACTTATGAAAGAATCACAGATAAAGTCAAGCTGGGGGCATCACACTTACATGATACTTTATATCATTGTGCCTTGACTATTCAGTTTGCTGGGCGCCTAATTTGGCAGTCTTATTTAAAAGTGCTAAGCCTAAAAGATTCACCTTTAGGCAAAAAGTTAAAATTTGTACATCACTGAAATAATGAAAATTTTCTGACATTTAAAGAAATAGTACTTAAACATTTACTTACATGTCATCAACTGTCATTAAATGTAAAATTGATCACACGTAAGAAACATATAGCATGCATTTGGAAAATGTCATACAGAACACTACAATTGCAAGTTAGTTAAGCAGTGAAATGCCATCATCATAATGCTACATAATTATGTTGACAGCACTCAACTGAAACCTGTTTCACATTGTGCCTCACTTGTACTGCTAAACAGCTGTAATTCCCCACAGAGTCAGAATAGTATCTCATAATCCGGAGTTTAAATTAAAAATCAGTTTGAAGTAATATAAAAACCAATGTGAAGTGAATGTAATACATTTTTGCTATATGTATGCATCAAATGCATTATTCTGCCAAACTATGAATCAAACAAAGTATAGTTTATGGGGGAGTAAGAGCATGCTCTTGTTTGTTTACAAGGAAGCAAACATGTTGTTTTTGGATGCATTGCATGTAAATCCTGGCTTTCAAGCTGGAAAATGTTAAGAAGAGGTGAACTGTATACATCCTGATGTATTTATTTCCATGACCGGTTACATTTAAAAGAGTCACAGTCCTGCTCAAGTCCTGGTTATANTGTAAATCCTGGCTTTCAAGCTGGAAAATGTTAAGAAGAGGTAAACTGTATACATCCTGATGTATTTATTTCCATGACCGGTTACATTTAAAAGAGTCACAGTCCTGCTCAAGTCCTGGTTATGTGTCAGTGATATTTTCAGGCTGCAGCACTGCAACTTTATCAATGCTGTCTGGACCACACACTGCCCTCTTTGACCTTTCCAGACATTTTACAGCCTGCTGGTCCAGCCCTAGGCACTGCTACTCTTCGCTCAAACCATTTAAAACATTGCCTCTACTGCTGCTTCTTCCAGCCTAACCTTGTTCTCTCTGCCTTCACCTTTATAAATTGATATTTTATGAAGGTATTTTTTTTTTATCCCCTTAAGATGTCAAACAGTGAGTTTGGTTCAGGCAGCAGTGTTGTGACTGCTGCAGCCGTTCTCAGCAACTCTTGATGAAGCTCCAGTAAACAAAACAGAGAGGCTGCATAGAAGGTCCACTAGTGTGGTTATTGGCTGTGCTGTAGTGTTGCTGCCTCCTCACATCTGTCTTCTTCCTTTATGTATGCAGAAAAATCCGGAGGATGAACAGGATGCTGACAGAAGTG
>JANJYP010006404.1:0-27174 GCA_024605115.1 Rastrelliger brachysoma | reverse complement strand
ATTCATTTTGCAATCTGCTTAATCCTGTTCCTGGGGTTGTGGGGGTGGGGGGCTGGAGTCAATCCCAGCTGTCTTTGAGTAAGAGACGGTGTACACCCTGGACAGGTCACCAGTCTATCACAGGGTTCACATAGAGACACAGAGAACCAATCATGCACACATTCACACCTACGGGCAATTTAGTAACCTTTAATAACCATGGTTTGGATGACTATGAATTTTCACCAACATTATTGATTGCAGTATTCTTTGAGAATGGCCTCCATCAACGGACTCACTTGACCAGCCTGCCACTTTTGCTTCTATTTCAATGGGGCAAGGACAATATGTAATTTGAAATTCTTTATTATAACCCCTTAACAAAATACAACACAGCAAAAGCATAAGTAAAACAAACAAATAAAAAGACAAAACAACTAAATAATCCCATCATGAATACAAATAGGAAAAAACATAACAAAAGCACAGCAAACACACACATGCAGACACGACAACAAGACAAAAAAATAAATATTAATAGAGCCTACAATTACAACATAACAAACATCAGGCAAATATAGAATATACTAGTAGTAGTGTATGGATAAATGTAAAATGTTAGTGAAAATAGGTGATTCAGTAAAAGAGAAAAAATGAATAAAGCGAAATTGTTTTAAAAAACNGTTAGTGAAAATAGGTGATTCAGTAAAAGAGAAAAAATGAATAAAGCAAAATTGTTTTTTAAAAAAAGTGTTATAATCAACAGCTACATTTGACAGGTTTGACAAGTTGACAGGGCATATTTAAACAGTCTGAAAGATGAAATGGAGTGAATATTTATGGGTAAATTATTCCAATCAGAAGGTGCTTTGAATATAAAGGGTTTTTTTATGTGGACTTTGAAATTGTGGGTACTGAAAAATGATAAGTGGAAGAAAGTGGGACTAGAAACCAGTTTTAAATAAAGTGGACAGTTGAAATGAATACGTTTAAAGATAAATTGCAACCAATTAATCTGTCTGCTTATATGTGGTGAGGGCAGGTTTAGATGTCGGTACAGTAATGGGTTGTGAAGGGACAGTTAAGAACAAATCGGTACAATCTACTATGAACTATAGTAAGTGAAGCAAGAGAGGTGTGTGAAGCAATATGATAAACAGCATCCACATAATCCATTATTTCCCATTTAAGTTGAATTTCCCAGGTAAATAGAGGCTGAGCAACCAGCTGTGATAGGGAGCAAAACTTCTGACTCATTACCACTTCTACACTACTCCAAAACAAAGCATTTTAAACCATGTAGCTTGTCAGATTTTATTTTTGATACAGATTCAATCAATGTGAGAATCTTTTTATGTGTAAAATACTACCTATCCTGCCAGAGAAGATGGGGCACAGGACAAACCACAATTTCAGCAGAGAATGAGAACTATCAGTATTTAACAGTAGAAAATTTGCCAAACTTTTATAAAGTTGAGTCAGTTAAGTTGAAGAAGTTTTGAAACATTTTAGGTTTAAATGAAATGTATTATTGAAAATTGTTTGCATACCACTGGAAAGAGATATCTTTAAAAGTGCTCATCTGCTTGAATGGAAGCAAATATAATGAAAACAGCAACAGGCCCATGGCTTAGCCTTGGGGAACTCCACAAACAAACAAACAAACAAAAACATTCAGTTAATGAGGCATAATTATGAACTAATAACCGATAAGGTCCTGTCTGACAGGTGTGAGGAGAACAAATTCAAAGCTGATCCAGAGACACTGCCTGAACCTCTCAGCCAATATATGGTGATCCACAGTATAAAAAGCATTATGGATCTAGAAGTGCAAATACAGAACATTGTCCTGCATCATCCTGCATTAACAAATCATTTGAAACTCTCAGAAGACCTGTTTACGTGGAATGAAAATAATGGAAACTAGAATGAAACTTGTTGAAAATGTTGTGCCTATCTATGATAGCTGTAAGCTGTTAGCAACCACTTTTCCTAAGGCCTTGGCACAGTTGAATGCCAGTATGAAAGTTTTCTTAGCCTTGTGCTAACAACTCCCTTTCATGGGGCTAAGAGTGTTCTAAGAGTGTTTTTAGCCATGGGCTGAGTGCAGTGAAAAAACAAGAATAGAGAGTGTTAACAATACAATTATGTTTTTGTCTACATTTCATGCTGCTGCATGATTCTAGTCACACTTCAACAACATCAAGCTCTTTTAGAAGAGCCATAAGTCTAAATAGAAACTGCACATTTGCTGCAATACTCCAATTAGTTTTAATGCAGGCTCAAAATTAAGCTTTCCACTTTGTTGTATCAGCAGAAATATCACCATCCTCACACAGTAACAACTACATCAGTCAATGTTACTTAGACATGCTCTGCTGGAGCAGATAAAACATGAAAACAAGGATAGGAGGGGCAGAAGAGGAGCTGATATGCTCTGTTGTGGAGATAAATGGTTCAAAGGACATCATTTGGGGAACAAAAACTTTGGAAGGTGATGGACATGTCTGTGTTGCAATGGGAAACAAGAAGAGATATGTTTATAAAGCTGGAGATAGGCCACAAATTAAGTTGAGATTTAAATAAAACTTTCTACATATTTACTTGATTTAAAATACACTGATTAAAAATAAGATGCATGGCTAGGACAAGTGCAAAACACCTACCATATGTCTCATTGTCATATGTTCAGAGGGGATTTGGCGGGCACAGTGTCAGCTTAATCCCAGTAAAACGAACCATTGTTTAGCAATTCTGTGTATTTGGAGGACACATATGATTGAATGCATCCTCTCAAAGCCAACAGTTAGCACTGATACAGGTAACTGGTAGGGGAAGACTTCCTCATTAGGTAAAGTAGGCAACTAAAAGAGTCCCCCTAAATTACCTACAAATATGCAACTCTATACTACTTACTTCTGCACAAGAAGAAGTTATTGTGTAATTCCTTTGTTTCACTCTTCACTATGAGTACAACTTTGAATGCAGGACTTATTGTCCTATCATTGCGGTATTTATAGCTTTGTTATCAATAATTAATAGTTTTACTTTGGAAAAAATGTTTTGAATACTTCTTCCACAACACCTGATATCAACATTCCCAGTTACAGAAATTGTGAAATTAAAGCAAGACAGACTGTTTGCCTGGGGCTGTAAAATGACTAAATCTGCCCCTGGTAATTAGACATCACAAATGTGGTAGAAAAAAGCAGGGGAGAAATGCAGGCAGGGGACTCACATTATTACCAACATGAATAGTGTTGCTGTAGCCTTTGATTAATCAGCCAAGTGCAAAGAAGCAAGTATCACCTGAAAATGTAGAAGAGCAGAGCAGCTGCAGGCTGTAGTCTAGCTGGTCAAAAAGAAGCAAAGCCAGCCTGTATATGAGGGATAAGAGAAGATATTATACAGATTGTCACCTCAGGGCTCAAAGTCTCCAGCAGCAGCTCTGCATGAATCTGAACACTAATTAGACTACAGCATACAGCAATCCTCAAGTATTGACTGAGTGATGGAGAGTCAAAATGTATAGCTTAATTTATGGAAATGTGAACTATTGTGTAATTGTCTCACATGCTGGCTAAATTTAAAGTGTGCAGCTTGGGTTCATAATGATTCTAATCAGGTTATGAGGATGGACCCAAAGCTTCACAACTGTAAAAACTGGTGTCACTCTGTCAAAGGTGTTACATTAATTCAAAGAAGAAATGTGGACGCCTGCGGCTTGTCCCTCCTTCTCCAAACATAGAATATTGCCTTGAGCCTTAGGTCTATCTTCCACACAATTAATATTTCAGTAGAGTAGTAGTAGTTTTACAGATACAAACCTGTTCCTGATTTTTGTCTGCAGCAGTTCAAAGTTGCACAGTTAGAAGAAGACCAAAGCGATTGCAGGAACTATAAAAAAATACAGTTAATTAAGCTTGAGAACATGCACTTTAACATCAATGAAGGCTGTGTGATCTACAACTTTTGCGAGTAATAAAGTGTCATCTTAGTGTTATCTTTCGTTTTGGGGCATTAGAAGATAAGTATAGAATATTACATTACCCAGTTTGTGTATTAAGCTCTAGCACTGAAAGCAGCTCTCTGCTGGTTAACACCCAGAGGAACTGAGGCTAGGCATAATCACTAACTTGTTATTAGCATGGTCTACTGTCATGTCATCACTTTCTCTTTCCCTTTAGCAAGAGCATATATAGTTGACATTAAAGGTCAGAAATGACTGAAGGATAATGTTGGATGCTGGAGTTGCAGCATGTCTGGAGGAGGTGACATTCCATTACAAATGATTTATAAATGACATGTCAGGGTCTCAAAGTAGCAAAATGTGGACTGTATTTTTGTATTAGTATTGCAAAATATGAGGAATTGCTATTGCTTTCATGGTGATATTAAAAAACACAGCATGCATAGTCCCAGCTGATTTGAATACGAGTCTTTTCATAATACAGGACCAACAAAAAAACAGCATCACTGAAAATGGTCTTCAATTCAGAGTAAGAAGAAGTGATTTTTGGCTATTATGTAAGCACCTCATATTCAGCCCTTTTGCACTACATCCCTGGTTTATGTAACCAGTCATTTCAATTAAATCTTCCCTTAAATTTGCAACAAATGGCAGCCTGTTACATTGAATGTAATGTGTAATGAATATTTCAGACTAGTATGCAAACCAAAAAAACGACCTGCAATTTTGCAACAGACAGGAATGTGACACACAAAATGAGTCAATATAAACTGTCAGAAGACTGCAACACATGTGCTTCTTTTCTCTTTCACATCAACCAAAAGAAGAAGTGTAGTGGCTGCTTGAGAAACCCTAGCACAGGGGAGATCAGAATTGAGGTCACTCATCATGTGCCATGTTGGCACTTTAACAAAGCATGAAAATGGTCTCCAATTGCAGTGTGCTGTCTGATGCCTCAAGTACCCTGAGGTATTGATTATATGTTCAGAATTCCTGGAGGATAAGAGTGACTCAGCGTTTTCAGCACATCCACTCGCCATGTTGGAGCATCTCCCTTTCTACTTCTGTGCCCGTGACAGTGCTGTCCTGTTACACAACTATATATATGTCCAGTATGTGCAGGAAAATGGCACTGAATGTTGATAGAGTATGAGATAGAGATGTACAGATACTTTTTCATTTTTGTGGATTGTGTATTAACATTTTTCTTCAAGTGCCACAAGTTGAATATGACATGAGATCATTTTCACTAACAGTCAGCCCCTTAGAATGAGGCTGTAATTAATGCACTCTTTCACACACTTTCTGTTGGTTTTTAAATTGTCACAGCACATTGCACACAGGAGGAGATCCTCATTGCTCTGTGCAAAGGTTGTTGACACTGCTGCTGTTCATACCAGCAACAAAGCAAATACTCTAGAAGATATATTTTCGAGTAAAGGGATGATATGAAAGGTGTAATAATGTTTGTAAAGATTTATTTGTTGTTGTGGGAGCCATGCTGTAAATATTGTGGAACTTGCAAATACTCATGCTGGCATACACCAACGAAGAGTAATGAAACACAATTGTGGGGGCAGCAGCAACACACCATATGATTTCTCATCCTTATTTAATGGGTCCGTTAGTGTGTCCTTGGAGACAAGGTGGACTGTGATGTAATAAGTGATCTGGCCAGCCGAGACAATAAATGAAATAATCTCCAGGATGAATGACATTGTGAACCCATGATGCTGCACTGCAGGGCAGATTGTATGGACTCCAAATATCTTCCCTTCTAGGACACCCCGGAGTTAGTATTAAACATCATCAAGCATCACTTTTATCAGCTCACAGTTATATCATTTCAATCGTGTGTATGTGTGTATTAAGAGATAAATTAAATGAGCTCAAAGCAGTGCTGAAAAGGTCAGTAGGTTGACATTTCATGGATTTTTAACAAAAGAACACTGGAATGATGTATGCTCTTCAAAAACATTGCTGTAAAATCTTTTACTTAAAGAGACATTCAAAGAGTAAAAAGAAAGAATAGACAGCAGAGACCCCAGACTGTATTACATCTACCATTACATTCAACCATACCGTCTACTGTTTAAACATGGAAGCTCTATAGCAAAAATGTGAGACTACATGTGGCTGCCTTATATATTATAGACAGTCTCTTCCTCTAACCATAGACACATATCCATAACCATGATTTCTTTCACAGTGTACAGTCTTAAACTTTTTTCAAATTTGTATCAGTATGTATGTGAGTTTTATATGATTTTCAGGCCTTGTTTGGCAATTGTTTGATTTAAAGTTTTGCTTTGTATTTTTATATCTTTATATCTTAAAATAAATATAGATTTACATGAGAATGCTACCAATTTTCAATAGTATGCTGTAGGAAAGTTTTTACTGTACAGGAGGCAGAAGAAAGGAAATGCCAGTATGTGAAGTTATGGCTCCCCAGGTTCCCCCAGGAAGTTGATGTGAGTGCCTGAAGGCTGGACTATGAAGAAGAGGGCCTTAAACTCTCCTAGCTGCTCTGTTCACCAGCATACTGGGTCTGAGAACAGGAGGCCCCACTTCTGTATCCTGAACTATGCTGACTGCAGAATCCTAGATGAGCTGTGGGGGCTGAAGGCATAATACTCTGGAGGGATGAAAAAAAATAAAAGAGCTGGAACAAGGAGGCAGACAGAATCACTGATGAAAAACAGAATGAGTAAAGTTGGGTTGAAACTTGCGGGATTAGACTGAGTCTCAGGAAAGGAATTGCGTGAGAGTTGGTTTTCAATTTATTCTTAAAGTCAAGATAAAATGAAAAATCCCCCTTTAACCCTTTTAGATTACATTTTATATTGTGCACATATTTAACAATACACTTGAAAAAAAAAATAGAAATCAATTACTTTGTATTCTTATATCTGAGCCAACTAATTTCAACCTATAATGTTATAACTATCATCAACTACCATCATCACTTTCAGCAGCACAGAGCTTGTTTGTTAAGACACACCTTGTTTTTGATGTTAAAATCAAGCTGAAATAGAGCTCTGTCTCATCAGTGATGTGAGTTTGTGCTTTCAGATCACCAATTGCTACCTTTATTGTTACCCCTTGTCCAATTTCCAGTACTCATTATTCACCTCTCAGCTGCTTGGCCACACATATTTTTAGCTCCAACCTCAAATTTGTATTGATTGCATATGCTCTTATTTGTGTGTGTGTGTGTGTGTGTGTGTGTATGTGTGTATGGGCAACTTGGAAGTTAGCTACATTTCTCTGGCCCTCTTCTGTCATATCATGCCATGTCATTATGTGCTCCTCATGTTCCAGCCCAAGGGAATCAAAGCCTGAAGTCTTCCATACTCCCTTCACTGAGTCAGACATCATGTTTGATCTGTTAGGTAATTAAAATACTACCAAAGGGATGATATTTTATACCAAAATGTTTGATTGTGCACAGCAGGTATATTTTTAATATGTTTGATATTAAGGATTCTTCAGAGTGTATCTATAAACTGTAGCTATGCATTGTTTTTTATGTTGATTTTTTTTTTCTTTTAAAGATTTTTTGGCACAGACGCCTTTATTGTAAAATTGGTAGACAGGAAAATAGGAGAGAGAAGGGGTAGTAGACATGCGGTAAAGGACGCACCGGCTGGGATTCGAAACAGGGTCTGCCGCGAGCATTGCTCTACATGGCTTATGCTCTAACCCACTGCGCCACCGAGCAAGCCATTTTATTTTTTTTAAATATAAATTCTTCAAGGGCATTTCTGCAGCAAAGTATCATTAAATAGACTATTTGAGAATACATAACCACACACACAGGCACGGGCACACACACACATTCACACACACATTAGGTTGCAGTAATGATAGAATCCAGCAGGATGCAAATATACAAGAATAGAAACAGCATAATGTTTGCTACTGATTCCCAGTGGCACAGAGATATCTGGCATCATCAACATCGCAGATACCAAGACAATTTTCCTCTTCCATCCTTCCCCCCTACACCCCGCCCAACACCATCCCGCATCCCAAGCTGTTGCACCATGTGCAAGGTAGCTAACATAGGTCTCATACTTCCTTCCCTTCTCCCACTTGTCCCTATACTCACAGCTGTGCCATCATTAGCACTGTTACATAAAATGCTCATCTCTTGGCTGCACAGAGAAGTCAAACACACCCCATTTTGCAATAAAACAAACATCACAAAAACAAAAGAAAAAAAAAAATCATCATTTTTGCACACCTGCAATCTTCTTCTGCTTTTGTGCTTTAGCTTAACTTTTTTCCAGTAATAATCTGAGCTGAAACAGCCCTCAGTGCTCAGATAATGATTTTTCCACTTGCTCCCGCTCTCGTATTCCTCGTCCCATCTCCGGTGGCTGCTGCTTGTGATTTGCAGTGTTTGCAGTGCTCATGCATGCTGATTATTCAGGACCTATGCACCAGTGACCTCTTCTCCATTGCTTTGATTGCTTGTTACTTCTCATCACCCTGTCATCACTCTATACCTTCCACATCTATCCCTGCATGCTTATGTACAAAGAAACAAGTTTAAATGCTGCTTCCATGAAGCCTCACTTCTAGGGCACTAGCTCTGAACAAGGAGACCATTGAGTGGCACAGTGAGAGGAGGGGCAGTTGGGCAGTCCTGGCATTCAGGCTGGCATTTGACAGGGGGCTGATCAAAGGCGGCGAGACTGAAATACAGGCTGCAGAATGGTGGGCTAATGGGAGCTGGATTCAACTGAGCATGTGTAATGTCAGTATTGTTTCTGACACTGAACAAAACTGTTTTCATCAGTAGTTTTCTAATGTGGGTGTATCTGTATAACAGGGATATATAGCAGCTATATATATAATGGATGTTTTGCAGTTCACCAAACCACTCAGGTGTTGGCGAGCTCTGTTGTTTTAATCTAGAAACATTACACTGCAACAAACAGAATTAAAGCAATTAAGGCAAATTAGCTGAGTGTTCTCTGACCTGGTGAGAGGTTTATATTTAAAAATGCATCGTAATACAGCACAGGAGTTTGAATTCTGTTCACATGACCCTTGGCTGACCCCCGCCTCAATTTTCTGCCTCTGCGTGCGTTCAGATTCCCTCCTGCTCACTCATGCTTTACTTCTCCCCTGTGCCTTGCTTTTCTATGCATCCCTGTTTTTGTGTTGCTTTCACCATCTGTCTATTTGCTGCATCTCAGTCCCCTGTTTGTTTCTCTGGTGTCTGTTATTCTGTCTCATGTCTGCTGTTATTTCTATAATGGCCTCCCTAATGGTGTTTGTCCAATCTTTTCTATGTTTTTGATATGCTTGTAAACATTTTCATTTACATGAACAATAAAAATTTCCACATGTATACATGAGGAATAAAACTGGGTTGTGACACAATCACGGTAACCAGGTTAGTGTATGTACCCATTATGTAACACATGAGCAGGATTTGACCACGGCCACTAAGACCTGACCTCTGGATGACCGCCCTGCAGTCACCATGACACTAGCTTTGATAAAAAAAAAAACCCCTGATAGAGATCAAAACATGGATGAATGGTCAGTTATGGTTGTTATTATTGCTGCCACAGTTTTCTGATATTCCTTCTTCACAGTACATACAGTATCTTTTACTTTCATAAATCTGAATCTGAGAATTAAAGTACTCCTAATGTGTACTACTGTTAGACTGACTGTAAATGTGAAACTGTCTAAATAAGCTTTGAATATAAATATATAACATGGTTATGTATTTCCCACAGTCTCACACCTCATGGTGCTTAAACCAACACAGCATGTAATCCATATGTTCTTCTTTCATTTGATGGGACCAGTACACCCGGGTAACGCCTGGGGTGGGGGAGAGTGGGCGTTTCCTCTGATAGCACTCTCTAAAAATAAACCTGTGCCCTTACATAATAACCAAGTCCGTGTGAGAGTGAGAGTGATCGATGCCAGCAGGTCCTCGCTACTATCAGCTGCAGTGGGATTGATACACACAGGCTCCCTCAGAGTCCAGACTGACCAGCCTTTGCTGACTTTTCAACAAAAAAAACAACTCAGGAAGATAAAAGCAACAATTAACATTGAATCTGTTAGTTTTTGGATTTTCAAGACTGACAGTAATTCAAACAATAGACAGGGGTTGACCTCTTTTCAATCAAGATACTAAGATATCAATTTGATGCTTTTAAAAGTTTTACACTGAGTGGAAGTGTTCTGGGGTAGTGTTAGTCAGCCCATAATTTTGGTCCTGGCTGAGATACCTCTAACTGGACTGTCATGAAATTCTTTAGACATGAATGGTGCCCAGAATATGAATCTTACTAACTTTAGTGCAGTTTTCACTTTTCCCCTGTCAGTTCCTTTTCAGTTTTTAATGAAATGTCTTGATAAGTATCTGATGGACTGCAATGAAATTTGGTACTCATGTTCATGTCCCAGTCAGAATAAATTGTAATAACTTTGATGATGTCTTAACATTTTATTTAGTGCCATTGTCAGGTTAAGATTTTAATTTTGCCAATGCTTTTGATAATGACTGCATATTTTAAAAAACTGATGTCATGTTACACTGAGTATCAATCAAGAGTAAGTCATTCACTTTTTTCCAGTGAATAAGCATATTTCCCAAAAAGGTGAGCAATTCCTAGTTAGTTGTGTTTTTGAGGGTACTGGGATTTTTATTTGCACAAAAAAGGCAAATCCATAGTTAAGCTTGTGATATTCTATTTTGAATGAACTGAATAACAAAGATGACTTATACAGGCCACAATGAATATGCACCAATCCCAAGTTATTGTAAAGGGTCAAATAGGACTTTGTCCTCTCCATCTTCTCTCCAGTTTGCTCTGTTCTGTCACCATTAGAGTGCACTGTCACTGTCTCCCAGAGAGGGCAGGAGGGAATGGGGGGGATGGTGATGTTGATCAGCATCAAGTTTCTAATGCTGAACATAAGAACATTTTCTGCCTTTACTTTTTCAGCTTATGTCTTATACATGCCCCCCACCCCGCCTTCTCTCTTCTCACTGTCTTGTTGCTTTTGCAATATTCTCCACTGTTGAGCCTCTCATCAATCACTGGTACATATCTATCTCATCTATCTCAAAGGTTGATGTTCTCTGCTTCATCCCTCCTCTATAAATCAACAGACAAATGCATACTAAACAGCAGCTGTATTTCTCTTTTTTTGCTCAACCTTCTCCCTCTTCTTACTATCTAGTTTGTTTTGAAAATACCTGAAACGAATGAATCTCAGATGAGGTGTCAGCATGTAGAGTGACCACCTGTGTGCATGACGTCTGGATGAGAATAAAAAATAGTGATGTTTTTCAGAATTTCAGCCATATGGTAAAGATGACCCAGTCATCTTTTCTGACTATACCCCTCTCAGTTCTTTCTCAACAGGCAAGAAATTGAGTCACTATGTCCTTGAATGTGTTAGCAACATTAAAGACACAATGTAGAATGTATTACAATGACAGTCAGACAGATAGACAGGCAGACAGACAGGCAGGCAGGCAGACAGACAGACAGAATACCACTCAGTCTGAGAAGATTTAAAATCAAAGAGGGCAAAAGGGAAAGGATGGGGGTGTGTGTGTGAGAAGTTACTATGGTGACCATGACTTCACCAGAGGCTTGTGTGTGCTGCTTCAATGGAAGTTTTGTTTGTGTGGAGGTGAGGGCAAACAACAGTCTCGAGACAACAGAAGGAGGTACTTGGTGAAATTTAAGTGACATAGCTCCTGGATGCTATGGACAATCAGGAAAAGTAAGCTTTTTTGTGCTGCTGTCTCTCCTTTTTGCTGCATCTCTCTGTTGTGGGCGGATGCTGTAACAGTTACGTCAACACACTAATAACAGTGTGGTTGTGTGGAGGTGAACTGCATGTTCCAGTTAGCTAATTTTTAATTGAATTATTACTTTAAGGGACAGAGACAGAGAGAAGGAGAAAGAGATACAGAGCAGAGCAGAGGGTGCTGTCATCAAGGCATGTGAACATTACTGTATTGCATTATTGAGGTGTCACTAATATTTAGGTCAGCCCATATTTACATCATGTGGACAAAATACTGGAAACACTTCTCAGTACTGTTACAATTCAATAATACCACAAATTGCTGCCAAATGCTACTAATTTCTGTGACTTTTATGTGTTCACAGAATGAACTGTGTTTTACACATCACTCAGATATTAGCTTTTAAGTATTATGAGCAAGAAAAAAATTATGTTTCATGCAGTAGAAGAGGTTTAAAAGAAACTATACTTGGACACGTCACATACACGTAAGCATTCAGACTCAAAAGACAACCGCACAATAGAGGACTTTAATTTCCAATACCTGTGATGATGTGCCTCCTAGTTTCTATTCATTTTGTTTAGTTTCCCTCAGACTGTAATTGTAGCCATTTTCTCCTTGGTGCTGAGTGCCTATTTACCTGGTAGAAGTAGTTTGGAGTTGTTTAACAGTTTAGATAATGTTGATATGCACTTCCTGTGACAGACCCTTCAGTGTGCTCTTCTAGGTGCTATTTTGGAGATTCTGTGCACGGCATTGTTAATTCAGATATCCAGATGTGGTAGAAATGAACTGACCTTAAGCTAAAGGGTGAAGTTAAAAATATGTAATTTACAGTAAGGCATATAATTAAGGTCTTTTTGAATCACAGGTTTCAACTCCTCCTCACTTGAGATGGTTTATAGGTTTGCCCTTTCTGTGTGTAATTTGCATGTTCCCACAGTGTTCGGGTGAGTTTTCCACACATGCTGGGGTGCTCATGTTTCAAAAATATGTAGGTGGATAGCAGACTCTAAACTGCATGTAGAGGGTGTGTCTGTCTTGATATGGATTCAACCTTCAAAAGCCCGAAGTGGTTAGAATGCAAAAAATCAATCACTGAACTTTGGCAACAAATCAATGTCATGCTAGTGTAGTCTTCTTAAATTTCTCAGGGACTGAAACCTCAATCATATGCTTCCTCCCACAAATGACAGCAGTCACTAGTTGTTGTCCAAAGATGTAATCTCTGGCACCATTATGTCAAAATATGATTTGTGTGTATATGCATGTGATAGGGCAAAGGTCAGTGCAGAAGGCACAGTGCGGCTGTCCTACTGACATGGCTAACACATGGGGGAAAGCAATGACACCATATGTGTTTCACTCAGGATCAAAAGGCACTTGTAACTATCTCAGTGAGTCATGCCCCACCTCTGGTCTATGAAGTGAATTTCTGACAACTGATGCAAACTTCTGAGTGTGAAGCTCAGCAGCTGTGCACTTCCTGTTAGCAGGTGCATGGTGCGAAGATTTAGGAGGAGCAGAGTGTTGTGTAGAGGTGTTGTTTGGTGAGAGCTCTTTGTATCGGGGGAACTTTGAAGAACTACACAAAATAAACAAAGAGTTTGATGGATGGAGGCATTTTGTAGGAAACTTTGAAAGGTGAAAGTGAATCAGCTGGTCTAATTTTGAGGACTTTGTATCGTAACTGTGTAGTTGTTGGTTTTGTAAATCTGAGTTAACAGTAATATAAGGAAAAGAAGTAGTGAAAAGTGTACAGTATGTTCTTTACTGCTTTCACTTGTAAGTTTTATTTTTATTCACACACTTATTTTGTGACAGAGCTGCATTAGAAGGCAAGGAAGAGAGAGAAAGACAATTAATGTAGGTTTGTGATATGTATTCAACTAGCTAATTATAATGTCATGTGAGAACCTATGACTACGTAGAAAGAAATTCTGAGTTTGTACTAACTGTATCTTCCTTATGGATAGTTTAAACATACACAAACATGTTTATGGGGTGATGCATCCAAGCTGCTGCCTATTGCAATCTAATTCTATTTTCCTGCATCCTTATTCTCATTCATAGTCAGTCGACCATGGCCATCTGATATCTGTTCACCTCGTTGACTCCACAGGACAGAAGCTAAATAAAGGAAAGGTTAATGTGCTGTAGTCATTTTAAGTATGCATCAGCCACTCCATGATACCATATCTGTTTCCAAAACAGGTACGACCATTAGCTCTTGGGAGTCACGCGCTGTTACAAGAGTGTGCGTGTGTGTGTTACTATGTTTGTGTGTGACTCACTGATAAGGCAGCAGGAGATTTAACATAGACCTGTCACCTCACACACAAACACATACATATATACATACATACCCACTGTGCTGAGCCAAGACAGGAGGATGTCTGAAACCCCTGTAGCAGACCAGCAGAGTTTATGGACTGTGGATGTGGTACATTGTGTCTGCTCCAACCAGGTGCACCATAGAGCAAAGTATTTGTAACTCCCCAGCCCGAGTGAAAGTCTGTGTAAAGAGTCAGATACATTTATCTATTACACATAAAAGAATTTGATACAATTTTATTCATATGCCAAGTTGCATAAGCATATATGGGATTCAAACAATGCTTTTAGTAGGGAACATATATTTAAATGTGATTTTAGATTAATTCTCTTTAGGGATAATTTGCAGTAAAGAACATTTATATATCTGAATGGGAAGCACCAACATGGTGAGATATCCAAGTGAGATATTTTAGGACATTCTGTGAAATAAAGGAGATGCATTGTGGGTAGGTGGTTTATTTTGGAAGAAGAGAGCAACTGTTTCAGATGAGATCAGTGTACAGCAAAAGGCAGACTGTCCTCATTCTTATCACTTTCTATGGCTAGGCAATTCTGTTCCAGGCCCAAAGCCAAAAGAACAAGGAAATCTGGGGTTGGCCACCAGTCAGTGTGTTGATGATGTGGATGTAGAGGTGGAATATGAACTGACAAAACAACTCTTATCTTTGTGGATAGTATGATTAAAATCATACTTAAGATATGATGCAAGTTAATAAGATGTGTAGATAAATTGATTTAATAACCAGGGAAATGCTACAGCTTTCAATGAAGAAATATATTTATTTACATATTTGTGCTTTTTGACACCCTCTGTTTATCTGTATTGTATTTATTGCACACGGTTATTGACCTTAATTAGCAGGGTTTAAAAAAAATAGTTATTTCTCAACAGCAGTGATTAATTAGATTTACTTAGTGAAACACAATATGATAAACAGCCAAGTCTACTTCTGTTACTCTTCAGCATTGGATTGAACTTGTAAATAATTCAGTATTGTGAATCATCAAAGACTGTACGAAAACACACAAAAGTAATGTAGTATTCACACACACACACACACACACACACACACACGCACGCACGCACGCACGCACGCACGCACACACACACACACATTCTCATTTGATGTCTGCTCAGGAAGGGGATTTATTAGCCCTAACATATGTGCCTCTGAGGTGGGATAAAAATTTACATATTCGACACAGTCCAACGTGTTACAGCATCACATGACCTTGAAGATGAAATGAAAGACAACTTTAGCTTCATACACCTTTTTTTTTAAAGAATGTATTCATTAAATTATGATTATTAAAGAGAAGCTACTAGGTTTACAGCTGACAGCGTACATGATAAGTTGAATAATCTTATCAGAAAGCACAACCGGAACATTTCAAGATAATATGGGTGATATATAAAGCAGAGTTTCATTTGAAGGTAGATGAGATTTCTGTTGGTGTGTGACCACTCAATCTCCATTGATCACCGAACACTCACACGTCTACATAGATACATGTGGTTAGTACAGATGGAAGTAATTACATATTCAGGGAGCATGGCCCAGTCTGCTGAGAGATGCATGAATGTGTCTGCTTCTGTGTGTGAGGAGTTGAACATACAGATTCAGGAAAGTATTTTTCCATAGCTATGAATACAGAATAGGCTCCCTTCCTCTATTAAACAAAACAGTGAGATTGTTATTCCCTGTCTTTCTGTCTTTCCTCCTCTGTTGTATCCGTCTATCTCCTCTCTCATCTATCAGACACACCTCTCAGCAGACAGCTCCTGCTGTTTACTTTTAATTTCTCTCTGTGGATCCTAATTGCAAACTGTGTCTTTCCAGGATCAGTTCTAATCAGAATTGTGATAAGTGCATCAGACTTTACAACTAGCCCCTCTCAAGGGCTCTACTGTTCTGGTCTCCATTTTGCTGACATAGCTTTTTAATAATAACATAGATTCTGCTTTCCTTTGAGGAGCAGGATTATTCAGAGGTTATTTGCAGACTATTCTTCTACTTGGAGTATCTTTTTGTCCCATAATCATGTTTTTTTCTATTTATACCAGCTTTTCATTTATTTTCCCTCTCATCTTTCTCTCTCATTGTGAACCCGTAGAGGTCACCTCTGGCCCTCAGGGCACAACTGCCTTCTCTTCCTTCCTCTTTCCTTCATATCCCTCCAGCTGTCCTTTATATCTCTGTATTTCCCCTCCTTTACATGCTCTTTCCATTCTTGCACCTCCACTCTCTTTCAACCTGGAGACTATTGCCTTCCCAACACCTCTGAGTGTCTCTGAACCTGTTAAGCAATAAATCTGTCTTAGGTGATCCAATCACAAATAAACAGCTCTCTTTACAGGTGTGAATGTACCCATGAGGATTCACTGGGACTGACTTCTGTAAGTCACATTTGGAGGTGGTGGAGGACAAATGTAGCCATAAATGTAGTATAATGTGAATGTAAAGATGTTCCTGTTCATCCTGGATGAAGCACCAGAGTTTAACAGAAACTAAAAAATAGAGAATAGATGCAAATAGTTTATTTTGATTTGAGCACAAGTATTACAGAAATGATACATTTATATCTGCAAACTGAGCAGGAAAGTAAAATCCAATCAATACACATTCAAGAATTATTTGACACATCCTGATGCCAAATGTGACTGCAATCTGTTGCAGCTGAATCCAGAAACAGTCTCTACATATTTTAAAAAAGATGTAAAGAAAAGTTTCTGCTACAACCATTCTTATAGCTGCTGAAAGGCAACTGCGTCTATAATGGAAAAAATATTGAATGACTTACATTAAGATAAAGGCTGTGTGTTGTATATGTGACCAGCACTAACAGAATTATGGATGAAGTAATATCATTAGTCTTCTGTACATAAATAATACATGAACATGGCTGTATTGATAGTTTCCTTTATGAAAAGCAAAGCTAATGCTCCACAATCCAATCCTTTCATGTGATGAATAAGAAAATTCTACCAGTAGGCTGGAGAAACATTTACTCATTTCCTATACTATTTGTCATTGAAACAAGGCAGAAAATATAATAAGTCAGGAAAAATGTGTAAAAGATGCTCATTTCCTTTGACACAAGTGAGTTTAATTCACTTAATTGTCCGTTGTTTTTTTAATTTAGTGTTGCAGAAGTTCTGAAGTGCCCTAACTATTTAAACTCATCCAAGGTAAATATGTACAGGACCACACAGTGGGACTTTCCACCCCACCATACAGATCCTAATGTGAGCCATGTATTTTGTCATATTAATGGAAAACACTGCATTAAAATCTCATAAGCAATTGCGAAGAAAGAAGAGTGCTGAATAAAAAACATAATGTCAGGCACTAAACCACACTAAGTGATGTGTCGTGTCACTGCCATGGTTGATCAGCACCTTTGCCTTATCTTTCCATCAACTATCCACGTCTCATTACTAAATTGATTCTCTCTGTCCTTGAGGCACATGAGATATCGTCCTACCATTTATGTTCATGTGCAGAGAGGCCTGGGGGTCGAGTACATGTAATATTGACTAGCTGCCTCCCTCTTTCTGCTTTTTATAAACTGTGGAATCACAGAATGGTGGATTTGTCGAGGAGTAACGGGGAGTAAAAAAAACAAGAAAAATGTAGGATGAAAAGAATTAGCCTTAGAAAAGACTCATGTGACAAGCCGCTCATGGGAACATACAGTACTGGGGGATATTAGAAGTGTGCCATTGACTTGCACTGCCCCATTCATTCATGTGTGTATTTACACATGTGTGTTTGTATGTATGTGTGTGTGTTTCTGACATTAACCTCTCAGCAGTGTTTACTCTGCTAGTACGTTAAAGCTGAAGCATATAGCCATAGTTTTTGCTGAGCAGTGGTACAAGGTCAAAGTGAGATAAAGGGAGAGACAGCTTTACACAGGAATATATAGCAAAGAAGCCATGATAAGAGAAATATTTACATAATAAGAGTTACAAGGTAAATTGCATATAAAAGGTCAGTAACAGCAATTCCTATGAAACTAAAAAAGATTAATTTTGAATGCTAATGTTTATGATTAGTTATGCATCTTAAAAAGGAGCAAGACTTGTACCGTGCAATATATCCAATGGCTTTCTAGAAATAGCATCACTTATTTGCACGGCTCATTGAATAAACACAACACTAGGATTGGAGAAGCTACAAAGTCAGTGTAAACATGTTTACCTTAATTCATGCTTCTGAAATTGACCATACATTAATAATGAGCCATTTTACGTAGCATGAAGTTGCTTATTTTCAGATGCTCCTGTACGCTTCTTTCAGCCTTGTTTATTTTGCCCTGATGGCGAATGGATGTATTGATGCTGCCCCAGTGGGCTGCTATTGGATGAATTATGTAACAGCCTCCATGCGTTATGAAGGCGACTGTGCAGGAGAATAAGTACTTGCACTGCTGTCGTGACAACTGATAACATAACCTCAATATTTACATACGCTGTGCCATGTAAGCCCTCCATGTGTATGCATGATGTGTGAGTCACTGCAGGCTACTGATGCATGATGTTTAATGGACAGATACTGCTGACAGACTGTTCCAGACTTAAGAAAAAGAAGAATTTGACATTCCCTCAAAACATCAATGAGAAGGTTTTTTGTTATTTTTAATTCAGCTTGTATACTGCAGAAACTACAAATAACACTAATGTATTACATGCTATGCTATCATGCTAATAGACTACTATTTTTTTTTTATGCTGCAGTCTCTCCACAGGCCATTTTGGGTTTGTCAAGGAAAACAAATAAATAAACAACCTTTAAGACTATCTCTTAAAATTCCCGTTCTCTAATTTGAACTATCTCAAATTTGTTGCAACTATTTGCAGCTTTCATTGCAATATTCTATAAATACATCTAATCAGTCATGCACGTTTTTTTGGGGGGTGAAGTGAAAAAAAATATACTGTTTGGAATCATGCTGAACTGTTTTATGGATATCTTGGAATAAATTATTAGATAAAAGTCCCAATCTCATTGCTGGTGTGGCACCTACAGTATTTCCTACTCCTCTCCCTTTCTCTCTTGTCTCCTTCACTGCATGTCTCACCAGCCATCTCATTTACTCTTCAAAGGAAGAGCAAAGCATCTGTCTATTACGAGGAGCCCAGGGCGCTCTGCAGAGTTGTGTTAAGTAATAACAACCAGTGACGTCAAAGGCTCTCCGTCTGAGCTGGAAAGAGGGAGGGTGAGGGGGCAAACAAGGGATAAAAGGAAAAGGGAGGAGGGGAGGCAGACATGGAAGCAGTAGTGTGTGAGAATTCTCCTCTACTTGTGTGTCAGTGGCTCCTCTTCTGTTTATGTGTCACTGCTGTATAATACTGCACATACACACTGCAGAGTGAATAATTCTATAATCTCAAGCTATAAACACTACTGTGATTTTTGTTCCTCCCTTCTAAACATTGCCATTAAGTTTTGTTGATTCTTGAGGGGTTTTTTTTGGCAACTCATGGCTTTGTTTCTTGTCTTGTTGGTTTGGAGAGATGCAAGCAACATGGTCCATTATGTGTTGTCACACATCTGCTGCTGAGCATAATTCGGTATGTGGTCCTATCACAGGAGCCTGTATGTTTATGTCATAGGCAAGCAGTGAAGGAGGACAGCCTCTGCTCATCCTCTGTTGTCAGGGTGAGATCAAGTTTGTTTTTAGTACAAAGATGTTAGGTTGAGGTCTTGTGACAAATGCTTATCATGCAGTACTATGGTTTTTGAAGATGACCTGTGTTTAAAACGGATGATTAAAAGTACATTAAATTTGACTTGTTTGCTTTCATTTGCTAAATTCTCTGTGAAAACCTGTAAGTACATAAAGCTTTACTTACATAGAACTTAAAAATACAAACAGTGACAAAGTGTTTCACAAACACACGCATACATAATTAAAATAGATTAACACAATAGTGTAATTTACAACAAAAAATATAACAAAGCACAGAAAGAAACAGGCCAAACTGAAATGAAACAAGACATGAATACAGGAAGCATAGTCTATGGAAGTGTCTGCTGATAGATTCTGTATAAAACAGTCCAAAGACTCAGAAGATCTAACAGATTATGCAAGATGATTGCACAATGTTGGGGCTAGACTGAAGCTTTAAAAGATAAGAGATTTGAGAATTGTGGTGATTGAGAAGTGGAATGAGGTCCAAGGAGGTTAGAAATGTAGCTCGGGTAAGGCCATGAAGTTCCTTATATACAATCAACAGTGTCTTGTAGTAAATTTTGAAGGAAGCAAACGGAGGAAAGGAGGAAGGGGTAATATGGGATCTATGGCCAAATTCTGGCTAGAATACTGCTAAATGATTACTGTTGTATTCCTTAAGTGTTAGCAAGCCTTAAAACAGCACAACTAATCCCTCATGAGTTGCATATTTAGAAAGTACTGGAAATAGGCAACAACATTTGGTAAATTACTCATTTAACTTAATTTTCCCCAACCCACATTCTTATTCCTGCAGTCAAAGCACAAACTCCAGCTGAAGACTGATCAGGGGATTAGAGATCTTAGGGTGCTACACTCCTTCATAAGCACAAGTGACAGAAGCAGCAGTGAGTGGAGGATACATTAGAGGATTACATCCTAAGACAATATAGCAGTCTTAACATACCGCACTATGGCAGCTGACCTTGCTCTGGCAGGTGACCGTTGTTTGTTATAACTGCAAGTACCACAAGCATGCACAAACACAAATTATACACTACTAAAAAAATACAAGAGTATGTAAACTACCATAAAAAGTAGAACATCTTATGTCTTTGGTCCTAGAGGACATGTGACATTAGATTGCGCTGAGCTGTTAACAGTAAAAACAACTCAGAAGGCCTTGCCAGGACTGTGGAAGTCAAAGTGCTGCTGGCAGCCTACTCACTCTCCCACCCACTTCGATTCTAAGATAGAGCCTGAATCCGAATCCACGGGGCAATGTCAAACCATATAATCTCTCCTCTATCCTGCCTCTGTCTGATTTATCGTCTGTCTCATGTATTTGATCCCCACAGCACTTTCCATTGGAGCCCTTTCGCACACATTTACAGCTCACAACAAGCACATGACTCTGCTTGGCAAACCTAAGTGCTTGAAGAATGTCTAAAAGTCCACTCTGTCAGCAGGCCCATGCAGACCAACAGCTTCTCCTTTACGAGCACAGATGCTGTGATGACAAAAGAATGGCACACACACAGAGCATTACAAAAAGATATGAATAGCAGAGACTAAAATAGGATACAAACACAATATGGCATCAACCTACATATAAAGTAAATAAGTAAATAAAAAGGTGGAGGTTTTGTTTACAAATTGCTTATTATAATTAGGCTCACTTTTTCTTTTCTCTATGTTTTACAACAGTCTTTCATTTGGGGACTTTCATTCTTTATTGTGGTTAATGAATTGTTCAAATAATAGATATGACTTTTTTCCATTTCAGCGCAGACGCTGGTGTAGAGTTACACTGACATTGTGGGGCAGTGACTTCATATCATGAACATATACAGCTCTCTGTGTTAGTGCACTTTAAATTTGGCAACAGCGTGCGTTCAGACGATCAATGACGTGCGCAGCCTACATCAGCACCTTGGATACGGGCACACCATTCACCGTAGGGTTCCTGCCCCGTTTTAGACCAATCAGCTCATGTGTTTTTCTAGATAGCATTCGGCACCACCCACACTGCTGCCAGCTGTATTGTTCCGCTGTAGGGAATCTCCTCTCAGGCAATATACATTCATCATAAGCTGCAGTTTTTCGTGACAGCTCACGAAAAACTGCTCTTATAGCTATGAACATAATGACAAAGGGTAAGTATATTATATAAATGAGATTATAGTCGCGCAAATGGCTGCTTTTGGGGCTCAATTGTATGGCATTTTAACATGCATTAAAAGAGCAGCATGACATATGTGCACCACATACGTACATTAATTAATTAATAGCACAGTGTCACTGATTATGTCTGATAATGATTAGATCTGCCTATGCAGCATATTCCTGAATAGTGAGAGACATAGACTGTAAAACGTAGTCTCTACAATACAAAGTATTTAATTCAAGACAATTCAAACACAGGCGGGATATATCTTTATATAATGTCGTTTGTGTTAACATTAATTACTTTTGCCTTTTGCTGTCAGCACAGACCTAGGTTATCTCTGACGCAAGCGCTCACCATAGGCGTCTCTCCCATTTCACAGAATCATATGTCTGGGATCGACAGCGCAGATCAGCCAATGAGAGCACGACTCAGGCTCAAGTGCGAGGGCGGGGCTAAGACTTTTGTCCAATCACAGGTGCTCGCATTGTTTTGACCTCTGAAACCGCATCACCGCCTACCTCGTGCCCATGGCGGAGGAAAGCTATAAATAAAGGCAACACTGTAACAAGAGGGGGACGAAGTTGCAAAACTCCCGAGTAAGAGGGAGCTACACTGCAAGCCTGCTGAAAGAGGACAAAAACGCAAAATAACCTTAAAAACAGAAACCGAAGCAAACGTCAATCCTCCGAAATCTTCATGTACTGGAATACTTTTTTGTAATGTTGATAACATATTATATGTGAAGAGAGTATTTATACTTTTTTCTATTTGCACTAACTAACGGTACTTCAAAACTACTGAGAATCCTTTTTTTTTTTTTTTTTTTACAAAAAAGTAAGTACTGCCAGCTGACTTGTCTCTGTTAATTGTTATAGGCGTATGCAATATTCATGTCTTTATTTGGCTTACTGTCGTATTGTAGCTCATACTTGCTAAGCTGATTTGCTGCGTCAGTCCACGAAGTTAGGGAGGGTGTGTGTGCGTGTGCGTGTGTATGTGTGTGTATGGAGAAGCTCGTGCGTGCCATAGAAATGTCCCTTTTTTATTCTTATCACATTTAAAATATGACGAGCTGTATAGCAATGATATTTTCATAGAGCCTCGAAATGCGCCTGATGTGCTCGTATCCTACCTTATCGACTTTATTATGTAATTTAATCTCTAATGCTGAAGTATAGGTTGTGAAAACATTCCTGCCCTTCAGTTCTTGTGAAATGCACCAGTATTCTTCTAACTTTGTATATTAGCGTCAATATGAATCAAGACCTGTAGCCATTTCGCGACTGTGAGGAGTCTCCTATAGGATACTGTCCTCAAGGGCAGCTTCGTTAGGGAGGCGATACATGTTGCAGTTTTTTTCCCCTGTGCAGCCTCTTTCCCATAGGATGAACAAATAATCAGCTGTTAGGTATTTACGAGTCTCGAGATCGTTTCCTTCAATTCAGTTCTTTTCAATGATGAAGGCGGCTTTCGGGCTATGTATTTGCATTTGATTCGTTTTTGTAAATGTGCATTATATTTAAAGCTAGCTAAGTGTTTCCTCTTTACTGTGTCAAATTGCCAAACATGGGTGTAGCCACAGAGCGTTAAGTCTTATTTCAACATTGTTTTTAATGTAGTAAGCGCCCCGGTTAATCGGCCGTGCCTCACGCATATACCAGCCCCAGTGACACGATTGGAAGCAAGAAACCCACCCAAATGATTTCTTCTCCAATTTATCATCCATTAGACATTATTATCAGGGCATTTCCTCAGTTAACTTTACCATTTTCCTTAATTTAACGCAGCTACTCATCAGTTTGCGGTCTCCGGCTGCTATCCAGCAACCTATTATGTAACAGGATTCCCAAGTACTAGTGCAAGATTATAAAGTGCTCAATACCTACTTTTAATCATTTAGATAAACAAATGCTGTACAAACAGCTCAACAAAGAACAAGCCAATTGGTTCTCTGTTAATATTTCTGCAATTGCTGTACATTTCCCCCTATTTAAATTATAGTTTTGAAATTCTGCTTTGGTTGTCGGTGTAATTCAGTGTATGATATTTGAGCTTACAGCAGTCAAAACTGCAATATGCATTTCAGACTGCAAATAGTTAATAATTAAAAAACACTTATGCACTCTCCTCACAAAGTCAAGCAGCCAAAAAGTGAATCTTTCACTGGGCCCTCTGTTAAAAAAAACACTTACCTATGAATGCATGTTTTATAATTACTCTGTAACATAAAATTAATGAAATTTATAAGTTGTATTTTTCTATTCAAATTGTTTCAGGAAATAAATACCACACCCTGTGGAAGGACACAACTTCTACAAAACCAGCACTTTTGCTTTTGAACCTGTTTGATCCAAGTTCCGGTTGCTTTTGCCATCCTGCCTGGAGAGCATCTGTATTGCCAACCACGGATAAACAAAGCAGACGTAGTGGACACATTCAGACACACCTAATCTTCACGCACCTGTCAAACGTCAGCAGTCAGCTATGCAGCTTGAAATCCAAGTAGCTCTCAACTTCATCATCTCGTACCTGTATAATAAGCTGCCCAGACGACGGGTCAACATCTTCGGCGAGGAGCTGGA
Source organism: Rastrelliger brachysoma (assembly GCA_024605115.1). NCBI lineage: Eukaryota > Metazoa > Chordata > Actinopteri > Scombriformes > Scombridae > Rastrelliger > Rastrelliger brachysoma. Next base: position 2,653 of record JANJYP010006404.1, on the reverse strand, counting down.
GCGGCAGCTGAAGCAGAAATATGAGGGACACTGGTACCCAGAAAAGCCATACAAAGGCTCAGGATTCAGATGCATCCACGTGGGAGAGAAAGTCGACCCAGTGGTGGAGAAGGCAGCCAAAGAGAGTGGGCTGGACATTGAGGATGTCCGCAACAACCTGCCCCAGGACCTCAGTGTGTGGATTGACCCCTTTGAGGTGTCCTACCAGATTGGGGAGAAGGGTCCCGTCAAAGTATTGTATGTTGACGACAGCAATGAAAGTGGAGCTAGTAGTGGGGGGATTGATCTGGACAAGGAGATCAAGAACAGTTTCAATCCCGACGCACAGGTCTTCATGCCCATCAATGAGCCTGTGAATGGCACCTCTCCAGGCTCCAGCTCACCCTCTCCTCCTTTTGGCCACTCGGCAGCCGTCAGCCCTACCTTTATGCCCCGCTCCACACAGCCTTTAACCTTCACAACCGCCACCTTTGCCGCTACCAAGTTTGGTTCCACTAAAATGAAGAGCAGTGGGCGCAACAACAATGGCAGCAGTAGTGCTGGGAACAAGGTTGCACGTACCTCTCCCACCAACCTGGGCCTGAATGTGAACAGTCTCCTGAAACAGAAAGCCATCTCCACCTCCATGCACTCTCTGTACGGGTTGGGCCTTGGAACACAGCAGCAGCAGCACCAGAAGCCCTCAGCCCTGTCCCCCAATGCCAAGGAGTTTGTGTTCCCCAGCCTGCAGGGCCAGGGCAGCCAGAGTGCTCTCTTCCCCGGGGACAGCTCGCTCAGCCTCAGCCCGCTACAGTACAGCAATGCCTTCGACATGTTTGCGGCCTACGGTGGCCTTAACGACAAGTCCCTTATGGATGGCTTGAATTTCAGCTTGAACAACATGCAGTATTCTAACCAGCAATTCCAGCCAGTTATGGCCAACTAGTACATGTAAAGGTACTACTTAAGCTACTACTTCACACAGAAACGACCAGAGATAATGTGATAAGGGGGGGGAACAAACACAAATGCACATTTTGGAAGTGTAAACGTGAACAGAATGTTAGGAGAAAAGGAAAAAGCGACTTGTCAACTATAAGATCTGTGTTACGAGTCTTAAGAGCATGAGCCCGAGGGTGAACTATTTTGCCCCCTTGAGTTATACCTTTTTTTCCCCTAAATGATGAAGCTTGTAGTACAAGATGTCCAAGCTTGGTTACCTAAACTTCAACATGCATCATTGTTTTTTCTTTTGCCAACCAAGCACAAAATATTTTTTTTATGTGACTGTTTTAACATATAAAAAAAAGACAAAAAAAACACCACCACAAGTCATGGCCTCTTTCAGTATTTAAACATAACTGGACACCGCCAATTTTTCAAGAAATTGGCTTAAATAAGTGGGATTTCCTGGTCTTTTTTCTAATTGTATAATTTAATTTAGTACAGAGTTTGTAAAATATCAGAGTATCTATTGTTTCTACGACATGGTATTGCATTTATATCTTTTTACTACTCCAGTGATCTGTGATGGCTGCAGCAACTTTATGTTTTCTTTTTTTATTGAAATTATAAAACGAATCCATCTTTAAAAAAAAAACAAAAAAAACATTGACTATTCTAAAGATTGTGTACAGAATATTCCGTAGTGGTGGGATTTAAGAATATTTGCTTTTTTGAAAAACATAAGAGTTGTATTTTCTGTTAAGAGTTTAAAGATTTTTGCTATATTATGGACAAAATGTAATCGTATATTAATTTTGTACCTACATTGTGCAATACTTGATAAAACAAACGGTATAACAAAGTATTCGGAGTCAGTGTCTTACATGTTAAGAGGGACTGATAGTTTATTAAGTTTGTATTAAAAAGCTTGAAAATAATTACACTTGTTCAGTTTGTCATTGGTCTTTGTGGTTGAGCTGGAGGATACAAGTCTTAAAGGAGATTAAGCAGAGTATTTTAGGGTTTTTAAACATGTCAGGACAAATTCAGTGTTTCGTTCTGCAGGTTCAGGTTCTTCTTAGATCTGCATACAACATCTTTAGCTCACATTTCATAGTTCAGATTGGTTATTAATGCTTTTAGCTGTTGGACTGTTTAGCTTGTTACTTTAGTAAATTGTTTCTAGAGCAAAGGCTACATTACATGATACATATCTCAACACATTGTTTATCTTCNTTGGTTATTAATGCTTTTAGCTGTTGGACTGTTTAGCTTGTTTCTTTAGTAAATTGTTTCTAGAGCAAAGGCTACATTACATGATACATATCTCAACACATTGTTTATCTTTTCCCTTATATAGTAGCACATAACACCACACAAGCCCTGTGTTCACACCATGCAGGCTTTGTTGGCACTGTTTCCCTTTGAGCCAAGTGTCATTACACACACACATATACATATATATATATACTGGGAGTGTGACTCTGTCAAGCCTGATAACATCCTGAGCTAATGTCTGGCCTCATATGTAAGACAAGGTTGTTAGCTAGCATGGTTCTAAACAATGTTTCCATAACTGTGAAATACACAGCAGACAGGCTGAAATCTTTTGCTACAGACTGTAATTGGAAACATTTATTGAGGACTATCAGATTAAAATATATATGTGAATTGGTTATTTACCTGTATAATGGAGCATGAGTAGGAACACAAACATTTTACTAACTTT
>JANJYP010006397.1:0-23267 GCA_024605115.1 Rastrelliger brachysoma | reverse complement strand
AATAAGTCTTCAAAAATGTTTCCAGAGTACTTCTCTTTTTAGTGAAAACCTAATCATAACATATATAGCAGGCTTTGAATACACAATACTTAAAGTACAATCAGTTAATTGTTGGTTCTACTCTGGAGTTTAATGCAATAAAAACCACAAATGACAACATCAGTGGTATCATTTCATGAGAACTTGTGAAATCCCCAAAACAGTGTAGAAAGCTTCACTGACCTCCATGAAAAAGAAAAGACACTTTTTTGTTTTATCCTTATGTTCCTCTTTAATGAATGGCTTTGACTAGACGATCTCTTAATATCTGAGACCATAACAGCAATAATTAAAAGTTGTTGAGTAACTGTGTGTTGATGTTTAAATTTTTTACCAAGTCATTTACGTCAAGAGAACCAGTACAGCTTGATTATGAAGCTGTAAATGGAAGGTTAACATCACAGTATGACAATCAATTACATACACGTTGTAACTAAGTGAAACTGTCGATTCATTCCGCTTGATTCTCCTGAGCGCCAAAGCATGCAAACTATGAGGAACTACTACGATTTACTGGAACGGAACTTTTTTTTTTTCCTCGGCTTCCTAAACTAGACACGAGTGACACTTACTTATCCAGGATGCACTGAACCAGCAAACTCTCCACATCACACACGTCAATGTTCAGCTCCTGAAACACAGCATGACAAAACAAAATTCACCCTCACATCTGGTAAAGAACAGTGGTGTGGGAAAAGGTCGATTCTCAGCTGCATTGCAATATCGATGATTCTGCATCTGTTGGAAAATGGATTTTCCAAAAGTAATTTAATAACGTGGTGTTGACAAAAATAAAAACACCTAACTCAACTGTGAGGGCAATGCAGTACACACCTGCTAGAGTTCATCTTGAGTAGCAAACATTTATTGATTACTGACTAAATCACTACCTAAGCAAGATGAATGTGAAGTATACTATTACTTCACATTCAGTTAGCGGAGTGGAGCAGCGAATTCCAGCTATAATAAACAATACTGCCGGACCAACAAACACTGCAGCATGAAACAACTTGAGCCAGCTCTGAGGTGGAGAAAATTACTCATCGTGGTTCACCTCAGAAACCCAGTGCCCGCTCAGCAGTTTGGGCAGCAAGCTTGCAGCACGGCAGAGGCTACTCTCCAACACTGCAGAAGTGACATTTGTAACAAAGCAGAGTGCTCGGCCTGTCCCCAGTTTATTTTTCTCATACAGGCAGGAGACTATAAGATGCTTTCAAATTAATTAATTAATTAACTGATGCAGTTCACTATAATAAAAAGCCAGTAGTTATGTCATTGTATTTGAATGGACGAAGAACTGAGAAAAAATAAATTCTGTATAGAAATCACAAATTTGGATGCATCAAGACGCATTAATAATCGTTTTATCATTGCTAGAAATCAAATCACGGGGTGCGTAGAGATTCCCACCCCTGGCCAAGAAGCATGAAACTAGAATGATTTAATATTAAAAGGAAAAAAAAATCAACACACTGCATAATGTAAATATTGTATTAGATGTGTGGGACAAGTCTAGTGGAGAAATTCTATCACCTAAGAATATAAACTTAGAAGGAAATAAAATACATACAGAGAATTGGTTTATTTAAGCATAAATAGATACCATCTATGTCCAAGCATTTGTAATCAATGTCACAGGTGTTTTGTACCGCAAAATGCAGTGAAGATGTGAGAAAATACCATTACTTCCTCATATTCATACTGTGTTTTAACTATTCTTTTTCTGCTGTAGTTTAAAATAAGATAAACCCCTAATTATCCACATAGAAAGAAATAGCGACAAAGCAAATGCGTTACCATTTACAAGTAACAAAAATGTATGTATGTAAAATGTATTGAATGAAAAAAATACTGAAGCATGAATGTGAAATATATACATCTATTTTTCTTTGTTAATTGGCTTTCAATGCAGACCAATAAATAATTAAAAAAACAAGCTGATGCACAAGTTTTTTTTTTTTTATCTCACATGATCGCATCTTTTTTAAGTAACATGAACACATCTTACCTTTGAAATGAAAGGGATGTGTATTCTTGTGTACGGCTTGATGAGCTTGATAAGTACTTGAGTTCTAATGTTCCTCAGGAGCTCTGCAACAACACAACACGTCATCAGTTTCACTTTCAGACAAGACAATGTTTCTTCCAGGATATTCATCACACATGGGCCGAAGTCACGTTCACTACTCACCCTCTATGTGCTCTCTAATGAAAGGATCGTCCATTATGTTACTGTGGTTGGTTTTCAAGATTTTCTCAAATTCGGTGATGTCATTGTTCTGGTAGGCGCTGAAAGGAAAAACAGTTGATGTTGTTATGCTCTATACATTGTGTCAAAATGACCCGCACTAAACTTCTCATCCTGATAACACACAACACAACCCGAAATATTAAAGCTTGTGTAAACACTATTCTTACAACAATTTTGGGTGTGTGTTCTTGGTTTCTTGTTTATACAACATAATTTTTAAATATATGCAATGGACCTGAGCAATTACAGGCTGTGTTTGTTATTTATATACCATAAGGACAAAGTAGAGCAAACAAGGAAGCAGAGGAAAACTAAAGGCGTAGGGAGGACAATAGTCATCTTCCATACAAATACTACAAAATGTACACCAACTGCTTTGGAAATTGGTATGAATGACATTATTACTGACTGATAATGCGTCATTGTGTACTGAGAGGAAATGAACAAGTCGTGAAAGATACTGGACTTTAAACTGAGGATAAAGATAATGCTCATACCAAATAATTTCTAAAGCATTGGGGACATGAGGAATGAGAAACACATCTGAGATACAGACCAAAGGTTATACAGTAAAGGCATCTTGGCCCAAAATGATAAGTACTCCTTCAAAACATTATGGGAACATTTTTCATTACTAGCAGTCAAGTGTTCATTTTAATAGTCCTGGCCATCATTTCTGTCTGTCGAAATAACATTTTCCTTACCAACTTTGTTGTGACAGAAATGGTTTTAACAGATGTCTTAAGCCCAAAACCCAAAGATATTCAGTTAGCTATATGAGAAGGAAAATCATAAAATTCAACTGACTGAAAAGCTCAGTTGAATTATGCAAATGTTTGGTATGCTTACTGAAAAACTAAAATGATTACTAAAATAGTTATCAGCTATTCATTACAAATCAACACATCTAGAAAAAATATATAATTCTGGAGAAAAACACATTATCATACTGTACACAAAATGTGCTAAGGACTGGCAATAATAATAGCCAGTCACATCCTCTGCTTATTGTTTTTTATTAGATCTATGTTTATGACAGTTTATGGCTCTGTGCCAACACAAATAAAATGTGAGTCTCACGACAGTCACTGTGTGATGACACATTAAGTTCAGTTTAACCATATGATCTATTTTTAGACAGGATACAATGAAGTACTTCACTGAAGTATGTCGAAATTTCAGGTGTGCTTCCTGTTCTCTTGTTTACATGTCAAACCAAATAAACTGGGTTAAATAACTGCAGGTTTAACCATTGCTGCTCCTTTGTAATGTTATGGCTATTAATGCTAATGTTGTGGTAACGTGTTGTTACAAACAGTAATAATCGCACACACTACAACAGCAAAACTTGTGTTGTAAACAAACAACAATTTATATTAAGATAAAATACTTGCTTACCTTACTAAATTTGTCATTGCTAGGATCTCTGGGTCATTTTTGTATGGTTTGGCCTTGAAAAAAATATAAAAAGTTAAGTCTGTCTCAAAGAAGTAAGTAAATTTTCACAGTTGAAGTAAAATGATCACAAAATACTTAAAAGTAAATAATTCTGAGGAGACATTCTTTCATTGAGTATATGTACAAAATTTAAAAGTAACTGTCTCAAACTATTTTTTTCACACCTCTTGAGAGTCAAAGGGGTTGATTCCTGACTTCATCAGCATGTTGGCTAGGACCAGGTACTTCAGGCATGTCGTCCTTCTTGGGCTTCCAGACTCATCGTAGTTTTTAAAGGCCTCAAAGAAATCTGTGTGAGCTTTCTCAAACTCACCCTCTCTCAGATGCATTTTCCCACCACACTCTGGTTAAGTACAAGCAGGTACAAGCCATTCATCAAAAAGCTTTGACAGAGCACAGTGTGATAGTCATCAGGTGAGTATCTGTTCTATGAATGAAGGGATTTAAAAGCTGTCGTACCTCGGATAACACCCATTATAAGCGGGTGAGGGATGGCAGATTTTATATGAAGTGACTGCTCATACAGGGCTTTCAATTTCTTGTTGTTTTTCTGTGCCGTGTACATCTGTATTTCAAGAGCATAGATCTCCAACAGCTGTGTGCCTTTCTTCAGGTCATCTTCTCCATCATCTGTCTGTGATTGATTTAAAAAAAAAAAACAAACAGAACATCCAATCAGTAGCACCATGTAGGATACTATTGGAAGCTGACGCCATTTACTGATTATCACAGGTGAAATCACCATACATTTATAAAGTGAGCAACCAAAAATCTGCAAGATACTAGCTCTATTTTTAGGTTACATATTCTAACAAAAAAGGAGAGTAAACATGAGTTTCAGTACCTGACATGACTGGTGAAGTTGCCTGAGGATCTTCTGCAGTTTCCCATACTCTTCTCTCTCCAGGTACAACTTCCCCAACTATGAAGAAAAACAATCAGAACATTTCCAAAAACCAGTTCTTTTTAACCAAGATATGATTAAATAAGACTACCTGGAGTAAATGATGAACCTGTGTTTACCTTTGTGTTAGTTTTAAACCATAGTCTGTCATTCTTTGCGTCTTTCAAAGCCTCCAATGTGGTTTCGTAGAACTCCTGTAGTAAGTCCATCTAGCAACACAAGAAAGGTGTGATAGAAAGCGACATTTAAAAACACCCACCCACTGCTGCACACAGTGTTTTCCTCTGCTTCATACTGTCTATACACACCTGTTTGGAGGTAGAGATGTAGTCCAGAATGGAATTGATGGACTTTTCTGAATAGTTCCTGGTGACAGCACTTCTTATGTATGTGAGCAGCTGCTTGTATCTGTTCATCATCTCTGGAAAGTTGGTCTGCAGGGTTGAAACCACACAGAAGACCACTTATGAAGGATTCACAACTTATGGGATATAAGTAAAGAGATGATCAGGGTAACAATAACATACTAGTTTGAAATTAATTTTGATCATCTGTTTCAATGCTTTGAATCCCCATTCTCCTTTCTCTCCTTCTAGTTCCAAAACCTGGACACACAAAGTAAAAAAAACAACAAGTGGTATTGAATGAGTGGGTTATGCAAAGATGTAGAAAACAAACTCTATATATTTTATGGAGTAGCACTCCACCTTCTGGAAACTGCTGAGTGCTGCTTTGGGATCATCCTCCTTCAATGCTTTGGAGTTGTAGTACTGGTTCTCCAGGTCCACATTTGGCTCTGAATTACTGTCTTCTGAGTATTCCTGAGTTTAGACACATGAACATGTCAAAGTTCAAATCACCAAATACAGTGGTGATGGATTACACAACAGAAATAGGTTGCCACGTTTGCTAATAAAACAATAGCCTAAATACAAATATGTGGATGCCAGACTGCTCTGTATTATTCTGCAATTACGAGCCTATGCTAACGTTAGCCATAGCTTGCTAACTAGCCATGTGGTTTGCTTTTAGTAGCTGAAATTCAACCCCAGTGACACCGCAATGCATATATCCTCTAGTTAACCATCAAACATAGCTAATGTTTATGAATATTAGCAGGCTGTAAGTGGTGTGAAGTATCAAAGCTAACAAAGTCATCGGCTGTCAGCTTCAGGATTGCTATTAGCCAACAAGCTAACTAAACAGCTAACATTAGCTCGCTCGTGTTGTCGGCACACCTCTTTGGCTTTTAACAAAAAACTCTTTAAAATATAAATGCAAGCTCAGTAATTTAAGATGCAAATACCAGGTCGTAGTCTTCCTCGTCATCGCACATGAAATCGTCCTCCATGTCAGACATCTTGATGGTCTCCTCTCGTCCTGTCTCAGACACAGTCGGCCGGCCTGCGCTGTGTTTTGCAGCGGAGTGTATGTCAGGGCGGCGCGGTGCAGCAGCGGCCTGTTTACACCCATAGATGGCGCTGTTGGATCAGCCTCAGATAATGAAAACAAACTGGAGCAAGGCTATCCTTATTCTACTGCAATCCTCTAGATGTTTAAGGAATAAACAAGACTATATTTAATCCCAACAGCACTATCCAAACACACATTGCCCATAACAATAGAAAATAAATAGTAAAATAGAAAAGTTTGTTATTAGACATTATAATTACATAGACTATGAAGTGTAAATAAAATGGGGGCAGGGTAGAGGTTTCCTACACAACTTCACCTTCCAAGGTGCATAGAGAGGGAATGAAGAGAGTCAAAGCTCCAGCAACATTTGTAATAGGCTATATGATACATTTTTTAGTAGACCAACATGTTTTGGCTTGCAGGTGACCCTGATGAAGGCTGCAAACCAAAACTCATTAGTCTACTAATTAAAAGGGAATTCCCATCTTTTGTAACCTGGACCTTATTTTTAGGGTTAAATACGGCTACATCCATCCGAGTCCATCCAATGCTATTTAATCTACTCGAGATGTGCGTATATCCACACACTCTCTTATAACTGGAGTGCTATGGGCCACAGCAGTGCAGCCTCGCCAGTGACAACCTGCAGTTAGTTAGGTTGTATTACAGTTTAAAAACAATAGCAACACAACTATGAGCTTACAGGGGACCAGTAATGTGATTCATGATAAAGTTTTGGTGAAATGAACAAGTTTCACAACAGATAATGCCTTATGAGGCTGCACTGCCGTGGCCCTTAGCACTCCAGTTATAAGACAGTGTGTGGAAATACGCAGATCTCGAGTGGATTAAATAGCGTCGGATGGACTTCAAATTACACCAAACTTCCTGGGGTGAGTATATAACCATATTTAACCCTAGAAATAAAGTCCAGGTTACAAAAAATGGGAATTCCCCTTTAATTTCTCATATACTACAAGTGTTGCTGCAGTGAGATAATAAAATAGTATCAGATTATAGTCATTGTCTAGTGTTGGCCAATGTCTATAATAACAGATGAATACTGTAATGTCATAACTGATAAAAGTACTTGACTTACACTCGATGGTATAAAGTACCTTACAGCAGTTTACAGCAACTACTTTTATAAGTACAACTTTAGGTACTTACTTTCCTATTCCGTGCTTCTTCTAGTTCACTATATTTCAGAAGGAAAGTGCGGCATCAAACAAGTTCTAATTTATACTCAGATTAATTACATATACAACACATATGAATGGTTTCCATTAATAAAAAGAACATGAGCAAAGTTGAGAACCATCTTAAAATATGAAAAACACCCCTACAGTAATCTCTTCAGTGGACTGAACAGCTCATTTAGAGCAAGACTGCTGAAGCCCCGAAACTCACCAGAATGACTGAGGTCCTTCGTGCCTGCTGCTGTGAAGCTTTTCAATGACGTTAAGTGGTCTTAATGATTATTTATTACAGCTATTAGGCTTTGATTGTCTTTTTTTATAGTCTGAACTTTCTATCCTGGCTTTGATTGTTTTTGTTTGTTTGTTTTAACTGTCTTAGCCTGGCTTTAATTGTCTTTTTCCTCTTGTCATATGGGATGGCATGTGCTGACTATTGTAGTTTCCCCTTTGGCAATCAATAAAGGAAAAAAATCTATCTATCGAGCAGTAAGGCAACGTGTTTCAGGCAGTAATTTGTGTCCACTGCCATCAAAAACTGTGACAACAGGATAAAACAGCCATGAAGTCACATGACTACCATCTCCATCCCACACACTCTTTCATCCTCCAGACGTCTGAACTGGACTATTGCACACATGCTTACTCTCATGAGCAACAATACATATATCCAATCTGTGTAGGTAACACACACTGCAGCTTTTTATTTATATTTTATATTCACTACTTCATATATGCATACATTCACACCTACACCTACCAGAACCATTACTTCCGCCAATATTTTACATGCACAACTTTTTATCTTTACAATCCACAAGGTAATGTGTATAGCATAAGTATTGTAATGTGTATAAAAACTCTTAACTCTGTTTCCCTGTTTCCTGCACTACTGTGCATGCATATTTCCTCTCTGGGGATCAATAAAGCCTTATCTTGTAAAATATGATGCCTTATTACACATTAAACTGCCCGTACTGTAATGAAATTTACTCTACCTTGCTCAGCTAAAAGATTAGAATGCTTTGTTCACATTTCTGAATCAGTGATAATATGATACATAATATTTTGCTCATTATTATGATGATTTTCTTTTGGGATGAGTGACTTTTAAAAAAGGGGGAAGGAAAGGAAAGAGAACATTTTATGTGAGTGGTTGTATTTGTAGAACTTGGAGCAGCAAGTTCTTTGAAATGTAAAATGTTTTGGCAAATGTTTCACGACTAACTAATCAAATAAAAAATATATTAATATAAAACTTATATACATTCTTCATTGTGGTGTGACACTTTTGTGACACGTTTACTAAAATAAATAAACCCAATGTTTCTTCCAACACCACAGTAACACTACAGTTCTGCTACAGAAACTAAATTATATGTTTCCTCATTTTTCTTGAGTGGTATTGTGGGCAACCTTTGCTTGAAACAATAGTTTTGACATAATATATAGCTCTTATAGTTGTATATATAAAATATATAGAGAAAAGTTTCATATGGAGCTTTATTCATAGCAAGCAAATGTTCTATCTCTTTTTGTTCTAAAAATGTGACAAGACTATCAATGTACCCATCACTGACTCAAGTGCCTTAAAACTGTTGGAAAAACACAAGTAAATGACCAAGCAGGAATAAGCACAGACAACACACACAACCACCACCACCACCACCACACACACACACACACGCATACATACATACATGCATACAGTCATACAACATACCCCAAGTTCACCAAGTTCATCTGAACTGTTGGTGGTGTGAAACATTTACCCATAGCTGAGTCAAAGACAACAGGCAAAAGTATGTGACCGAATAAAGGGGGGGGGAAGTTAGAATTTAGAGTAAATATATACATAAGAACAAATATTTAGTAGTGGAAGGAGTTTTCATATCCTTTACTTGAGAAGAAGACGTAATAGTTTTCGGTAAAATGCTCCAGTAAAAAGAAAACGAGTTGCATTTAAAAAAAAAAAAAAAAAAAAAAAAGAGTACACGAGTATATTATGCACAAAATGTAATTCAAGTACTAAATATAAAAGTACTCATAATGCTAAATGTCCCATTTTAGCATGCTGTAATACATTTATTACTGGATTATATTACTGGATTATTATTATTGATGCATTAATATGTCACACAGGGAGTAGACAAATAAAGTCNAAAAAAAAAAAAAAAAAAAAAAAAGAGTACACGAGTATATTATGCACAAAATGTAATTCAAGTACTAAATATAAAAGTACTCATAATGCTAAATGTCCCATTTTAGCATGCTGTAATACATTTATTACTGGATTATATTACTGGATTATTATTATTGATGCATTAATATGTCACACAGGGAGTAGACAAATAAAGTCATAAAGGTAAAGGTAAATTTAATGTCGGTAATGAAACTTTACTTTGCAACAGTGCAAATATCTGATGAACTCTGGTTGTGCATGTCAGAGTTGAGCCAGTGCTGTATATCAGATTCATGTCAAATGGATTTCGTGACTGTTCTCGTAACAGCCTTGGCTGCCACACAGAGAGACCATTGGCAGCATCACATCCCTCTCTAGCCTTTGCGCCTCACTTGAGGGGGGGGTCATTCCTCATTGGACTTATTACTGAGGAGATTACGTTTCTGTTCCGACAATTTACGAAATCAGTTTGTGTGTCATCAACTTAATGTGTCGTAAGTTTATTACAAAAAACTGATGAGCGTGGGTGAAAAACTCAAGTTCATCATCCTATGCAGTCAGTTTGGCCATAATATTTACAATACCCGGACATGAATCACCAAAACCAATTCTAGAGGGAAGAGTGTATCCACAAACTGACTGATAACTTTAAAAGCATTAAAAATGTTCAGAGTAATATTATTTGTATGAGAGTATATGTATACAAATGTGTCACAGACAGTGCACTTTCCTTTCCCATATTATCTTTCATGTGTGCACTGACAGTGAGTTATTGCATCTCTTACATAAAAGCCATGCTGTGGCTGTCTACTGGTTTCACAAAGAAACCAAAATATTCAAATTGCTCTGAATCAATGCTGGGTTGGTGATGTGCATGTGTGTGTGCACAAGCTGTAGAGACATGATACAATGTGTTCACACCCTGTTGATCCATGCGTGAGATGCAATCATTCTTGCAGCAGTGGTGCGTGTGCAGTATCTGTCAGCATTTCATTAATTGCAGCAAGTTTACATCAACAGAGAGAAATAATGAATGAGCAGTGCTTCCCTTCTGGAATCAACAATGCCAGAAAAGTTCTGGGTCTGTGACAAAAGACATCTTGGTGTTAACACACTCTGATTTGTCATCACAACGCCCACACAACCTTCTCAAATTAGATTTCTTCACATACGGTACCTGAAATACAATATTATCACCACAGAACTGTCAACACACTGACAATCTCTAAAAAGTGCACTTCCCAGCTGTGGTGGGAAGATGTTGTCATACTTCAAAGGCAAGGTGGGACCTTTTCCAGCCCAAGCTTAATACATCTCATTCTTAGGCACAAACTGAGTGCCAAAGACTTTTATTTATCTGACTGACTCAGGGAGATGGTGTGATAAACACAAGTTCATCATGTTTAACCTTGCCATATAAACCCACAAACATTATTTAGAGATCTCAAAGTGTGGTATTAAGCCTTATAAACACCTCTGGGCAGCTCTTCTCCTTTCAGATAATCTGTGATGATTCATATGATAAAATTAGTACATCGATATTACTCATTTGGCGTCAATGTATACACTAGGTTTTATAAGCCGTTTAATTTTTGGTTGCCAAAAACTGTTTTATGCTGAACCTAACAGAGTTAATATAATCTCATTTCTGACAGTTCCTTAAACATGAGACAAGAGTCTTTAATATATCTCCAGCATGGCATCTGGCAGCAAAAGCCTGTGTACCTCTCTCAGCAGGCTGCCTGCTTGTATACGCTACACAAATGGCTCTCACCACTAAAGTGCTCACAGAAGGGTGCTAACCTTCCTTGTACAGCTGCCAACTCCCTAGTAGGTCATTACTCATACGCACACAAACACATGCACAAGTTGTACAAACAGATATTAATATAATGCATGTATGTGGTCTCATATACACACCTGCTTAACAGTGTGTGCCTCTGCTTGCACTTACTAGTTAAATGCCCTTAGAACATGTATAGTTGCCAGCCGTGTACAATCTACCCCTACATCGCTGATCTCACCTCTCAACTTGCGCTATGCGTGACTAGCCAGTTTGTTTCTCTTTTTTTCTTTTTTTCTTGCTGTTTTCATTTTTATAAGGTATGTAGACGCGTGTCTCAATTTTATGCAACAACTTCCATCAAGTGAGGCTGTTATTGCAGATGAAATTCAACTTCCAAGAGCTGAAACAGACTCTGCAGCCAAGTCCACACGCACCACCACTGCATCACACGCGAGCATGCTGTGGTATGTGTGTGGTATGGTGTGTGGGGTATGTGGGGATAGAGTTTAATGGTGTTGGGGTTTCTGGAGAGTTTGTGTGTATTATAAATGTACAGAGGTTAGAAAAATACTATCCAGTGAGCATTTGTTATTCTAATTTGAGTTGGGGCCTAGACGCAGTAGGCCCTACTTTGGACAAATCAGTGCTTAGAATAGAGTGATCAAGGGAAATGGGCTTGGTTGGGCAATGTTAGACAAAACTAAGCTTGACAGGGTGGATCTGGGCTGAGCTCATCTGGGACAGTGTGTGGTTGTTTGGCTTTCACACACAACCTGCATATTTCAGTTCAATTTGCATCCAGACGGATAAATTATAACGTTGGTGTAAAAAAAACTGAAACTAATGGGGACTATAAAACATATAATAGACCCAAACAGCCTTCACATTGAGAAGGAAAGTATACTGAGTTGGCCAGCATATAGTATGACCCAAAATTAAAACCAGGGACAAATGACCCAAGATCTAAACAATGGTCAGAAAATGGTATTATTACTCTATGTACCATGGTTCACATATGGGCTTTGAAGAATTAAAGACAGACTTCCAAGTAAGGAAGCATGACTCCTTTAGATGCTTACAATTGCGGGATTATTAGCTATATGAAAGTGGTGAAAACAGATCCCATTAAAAAGTTAAATGGCATAATTTAAAGTAGATGCATATCAACAAGGCAATAGAGTAGGGGGAGCTCTAAAATATACAGGTGGCTGTGGCTCAAGAGGTAGCAGTCATCCTAACTAATCGGAGGGTTGGTGGTCTTGCTCAATGTATCCTTGAGCAAGACACTCATCCCCAAAGTGCTCCCGTTGCTGCATCAACGATGTGTGAATGTTAGCTAGATTCCTGGTTGGGGTAGCCCCTCTCACCAGTGTATGAACGTGTGTGAATGGGTGAATGTGATGTAGTGTAAAGCGCTTTGAGTATAAGTACAGTCCATTTACATTGGAAACAAATGGCAATAGGAACTGAATATAGAAATTCAAGATGAAACATGACTTAAGATGTGTAAGATACAATGCTCTACTGCTAATTCAAGGGTATGGACAGAGTTTGGGTGGAAGAACCTAACCTAACACCCCAGATTAAAAACCATCAACAAAGAGATCATGGGATATGACATTCCTCACAGTTGCTCTGTAATGCATTTAGACAGATATGTTTATCTACAGGCATAAAAGGAGTTTTGATCTTTTCCTAACTCCCAGTTATAGAGCAAATAATCCTAAATCCAATAATGCTTTTAAACTAATCCTTTGAGGATGGTATCAATCACCCACTGAAATATTCTAAAATATGAAGTCGGTGGATTGTGACAACTAAAATACCTTAAATTTCCTAAAATTACTTTTTAAACCACAGTGCAATTGTCGCTACATAGTTATAGAGTTAATGATATTACTTGATGGAGTAAAAGGGAAGTTGGTTAGATTTTATTGCTGTTTCTGCAAACATGTCACGCCAACGCTTTGACTGCAGCTCAGAGCACCAGAATATAGACAATGGGATGGCAGGCTAACAGCTGCCCTGCTTTTATTTGTCTCTTTTCCAGATAGAAATAAAAACAGATGTGGCAGAAAAAATGAGTCCAGTTTCTAGGTCAGGTCCAGGATGTAAAAAATGCAGGGCAGGAATCTATGAAATTCCTCCTGCCTTTACCTTTCTCCTCCTGTGGTTCCTCAATTCCTCTGCTCCTCTCCTGATGCACTTATGCCTGTGAGTTCGGTTTAGAAAATCGAACTAGGAGACAGAGTATATTTAGATGCCCTTACATATTTCACATGCCAAGGCTGAGGCTATGGGATCGGTGGTTTTCAACTTTACACTCGTGCAGAGCAATAGGAACATGTTCACCACCAGTCTGACAAAGATGTGTGACCTTGTCGATGCTTTCATTAACATGAGACAGTGTCAAATCCTTTGGCAGACAGAATGTTGGTTTGAGCAAAGTGAGCAATGAATTACCTTCTGCTGACCTGTCAGAGTAAGCAGATTTATGATTTCTGATTGATGTCTTTAGCTGACAGCCAAGCTCTGAGGAGCTTTGGCTGTGAAAGTGCTTGTCAGAAGTGGAATAATAGAGGCACAGACTATGGCTACGGAACCACTGCAATGATTTACAGAGTTTTAGTAGTATGCAGAACAGGATTCCCTGCCACAGGCTATTGGTCCAGAATGATTTTCCTCATTTTATTCTATTGGTACAGAATGGGTTTTTGCAATTTAATGCCAGACTTCTTGTAGACCACTAACTGGACTTTTTTTTATCATCATGTAAGGCATTTTAGTGCCATTAAATGGTACATTTTTTGCTGTCATGTTGAGTATTATAATGTCGTTAAACTGGACATTTTTACTGGATATTTTGACTGCTATATCAGCATTTTAGTGCCATTAAATGGTACATTTTTACCAAACATGCTGACCATCATATTGGGCTTTTTAGTGGCATTAAGGGGAGAATTTTTACTTTTACTATTAACTGCTTGCATGTGTCTTCTGCTTCCACATACTATAAACATAGATCGAGAGATTATGTCTATTTGTGGAAGGTCTGAGTGTGCTCATTGTCAGTGGATTATTGTCTTCTTCTTCATACGTAAATTTCACATTGTTGTTAGATTTTCTATTTTATTGTTTATAATTTTTTGATGGTTTGTTGCTGTCATGGCTTTATTGTGTCATCTTCCCTCGTGACTCTTACGCAGGTAAAAGAGATGACGACAGATTTGGGAAGATGGACGAAGACTACTGTGGGTGCAACAGCTGCTTGGACATCTTTGTTGTGGAAAAGTACAAAAAGCCAATAATAGCTTAATCATGCAAGTAGGGCTGCAACAAAATATTATTGTAGCTCAATTTGATTATACTACCAAGTTTTTCAATTAATCATTTTGTTTACATGATTTCAAACAATTGTGACCAATAACAGTTTCCCAAAACCCAGAATGACGTCTGATTAACTCATTATTTTGTCTGACCAACTCAAAGTTATTCAGTTTACTATCATACAAAACAAAGTAAAACAGTAAATCTGCAGCAGTGATTATCTGGAAGTAGAGATTGTTTGGCTTTTTTGCCAGAAAAATTGTTTAAACAATCAATAAATTATTGAAATAAATATAATAAAATAAAATAGTTGCAGATTATTTTTCTTTCAATTGACTAGTTAATAGCGAGTTGAGAGCTCTCTAAGCTTTACTGTAGTTTTATAATGTCTGGTGAAAAGTTTTAGGGGCAAATTTTTCTCAATGCAGTGAAGCTGTGGGATGAAAATGATGCAGTTGTAACTGATATGTTTTCTGTGTGGTTTCACAGGAGCTTTGGCACTGAATGTTATTTATTGTATGTTTTGTCAGTTTGAGTAGATCTGATTATGGTTAAGACTCTGTAACGACTGAAGATATGAAAAAATAACAGTAATATACATCATAACCAATGTCTCCCGGTATCAATACATATTTGACTAAAATGTGCGTTTCCATTTGATCCACCACTTAATGTCAGGAAAATACAGTTTGGCTAGTGCAAATATCTTCAAATAAACTCATAAAATGTATCCTGGATCCAGCCTGTGTTAGTTTTGCAGCAGATGATGCAACCTATTGTTTCTTGAACAAAGTCATGATTTACACCGCTCAGGATAACAAAGGAATAGAAGGAACCAAAAAACAGATGAATTCAATGTGTGCAATAACAAAAATTAAAGTTACTGAATGTGCTGCACTGTATAGAGCATATGGCAAAGAGCCTGTTGCAGCCCTTTGTGTCTGACCTGTTGTAACTCCTTGTATGTCTGAGGTTAAACTCAGCCAGATTATGAGCATCCCCCCAGATCACATAAAAGACATTCATCCATTAGGATCTACTTTGTTTACTCCTCTATTCGTGTGTTGCCCGTTTTGTGAACTGAGGCTGGCAGTCTGCTATTGGGGAGGCATGTGAGATTTTCCACTGTCGGTCACAAATAGTAACTTTCCGCTGCACGTAACCAAGGTCCTCACTGAGAGATTACTTTGATGTATCTTATCTGTCTCTGAGTGCCCCGAATGTTAAATGTCAACAAATTACAATTCTAGGAAATCCCACAGGGAATTAAATGAGAGGAAAATGTCTTGATCATAGTGTGGATGGATGGCTAATCATTGGCTCAACCCCTGTTTATGTTTGAGACAGCAAGTGTCCATGTATGTGACTGCCTGTTGGTGAACTGTGTAAGTTGCTGCATCAGTGCTTGGATGTACATTATGTTTGGCTCTGTTGCCCAACAATAGATGAATGATCAACTGTGAGCTTCTATTTCCCACATTCAATGAAATCACTGCTCATACAAGATAAGGAGCTGCTGTGGTGAAATGATACACAAACACACTGGGTATTGCTGTGGGTCATGCAGATATCAACTCACTGAAATAAGTGCAGTATTCACAGAAACTTTTTAACAAGAGACATGATCAAACCCACAGCAAAACTGCATTTGTGTTCCCTGTGTCCCACAGATGATACTGCGGTTCACAACATTTAGGCAATCCGATAAGTTAGGGAATAAGTGGGACAAATAGCTGCTCTGCATACAGGGTTTTCTTCTTCTGCGGTCCCATATGAGTCACAGCCTGTTGAACTTGAGATAAGAGTAAAGACAGAGAAAAAAGTGGTACAAGCTGGAGCCAGTGTTACACCATATTTGGTGACCCATCAGATTCTGTGATCTGCTCTAATGTTCTTACCGTCACCCTAACTATCCCATTCCTCATACCTAAACCTAACCAGCCAAACAAACACTGCAGGTCACACAATCTGGCGGGTCACTACATACTAAGACCAGCGCTGCATCCGATGACACTTTGCGTGCAGACGGTTTTATGAACTCAAACGCAGTTGCCAAAATATTTCATAGTTATGAGCACAAGATTTCGTGCTAAGTATAATAAAACAAATGTTATTACACATATCACAATCTATACTGATTCACAAGAGGCATATGGCTCAGGTTTAGCCATGACCACAGTAAAGGCTGGCCGACTGTCAACGCTTTCCATGTGATTGTAGATTTGTATGCTTGTAAAGGGGAAACAGGCAAACACTTTCCCCCTGGAGTAAACTCATGGCTTAATGCGTAACATACAACACAATACAGTAAATCTATATCATTCACAGTGTTGTCTACATGTAAACTGTCTATGCTATGCTGTAGACTGCTGACCACATATTTACACAGAAGCAACAAGCTACGACAGTGTGTGAATGTTCCTCAAAAAGGCAAAGCAATGAATATGTATGACTCAACCTGTGAGGTTTCAGCCTGAGAAAGATTGTGTTTTGTGTGACTGCATTTTTTGGGACCGTCATGACCTGCAGAGAGAAGGGTCGAGAACCTCAGCAGGGTAACCTAATATAGAAATCCAGAGTTTTACAATCTGTAAAGAGTTAAGAGGCGGTGGAGAAGTTGGTTTACAAATGGTTCTGGGCACATTTCCCACAAAGGCGGGATTTCCATCCTGCTTTACCAATCTGGAGATGTTTACCGACAAAATATAGAAGCATGATGCAGTGTCTATGTGTCGGTGTTAATGTGTGTGTGTGTGTGTGTGTGTGTGTGTGTGTGTGTGTGTGTGTGTGGTCAAAGGAGACCCTCGGCTCTCGTGACTCTGGCCGGGGATAGGAGCAGGGGGAGGGGAAGATCCTATCAGGCCCTGATTTCTGTGGTTATGATGACATCCAGATAATAGTAGACACACACACACACACACACACACACACACACACACACACACACACACACACACACACACACACACACACACACACACACACACACACACACACACACACACACACATGCATACGCATACACAAGATCACACAAGCATCTCTTCTGCTCCAAGCCCGCCACCACTGGCCTCTCACACGCACACACAGAAACACAGACACACACCAAAGTCTGAAAATTACAGCTTAGCATGCAAGCGTTGAGCAGATGGGTTGCCTAATGACCGTTGTGTACAGTGCAGAGGGAGTGTGCTGCTTTCCCATTACACGTCCCCCTTACAACTCACTAGACCCCAAAGCGCAGGTCTGGCTTTCATTTACTTTATGTCTTAACTGGCACTAGAATGACATATGCAAGTTGCAGGTGGTCAGACTACGAGAAAAAAGAATGAAAACATATTGGAGAGTGCTCTGCACTTGCTTTTTTAGTGTGAAGGGAGGGGCAATCATCACTTGTCAATTGAAATCTGAAATTGCTTATTTATAGCACTGACTCACACATTTGATTAAGTAAAATCACCTTTTTGTTTCTTTTGTTTTTATACCTGTTTGTTTTCTAATGCAGCATAACGTGATGAAAGTCTTTTATTATCAAAGTGTCAACAAATAATCCTTTTAGGAGAGGAGGTTAAATGACATCAGTGTGTTAGCGTGAGAGTTAGAGGTAGACTGCTGAGGATCTGTCATGATTGCTGTCAAGGGATGATTGCTTTAAGATGATCTCATTTAATGATCTAATTTTTTAAAAGATATCGCCCCACCTCCTTATCATTAAAGAGGGATAATTTGCCTCTTAAAATCAACGTGGGCTCTTTTCCTCCTCCTTGGAGAATACTTGGACAATATCCTTGCATATCTTGAATTTCTTGGATTTCCAGAGAATATAATCAATTGAAATTGGAAACATTCAGAAATAATACATTATTGGAACTAACGCAAAGAGACAAGACTAAATTGAGCAGCAATGAACTCTGTGATTTACACTTTGAGCAGCATACCAGTCTTATGCTGTAAAGTATATTTTTGTACAAATTACTCTGCTGTGTATTGTTTTCTGATATTGACATTTTCACAGAAATCTCTCCAGTTTCAATTCCTCTAAAAAGATAAAAACACTCTGCAGATGTTAAACAAACTCACTGAAATAAATTACAATAACCACCTATTTGGCTAAAGAATGACTTAATATTAATATGGCTCTTGTTGTGTAGTAGCCTTTCATTTTAATAATGATACGTCATATCACATTAGTAAGTACTGTCATTCTGAATAATACATCACACTTATCATGTGAAAAAAAGACAATGAATATTTCTTTTTCTTTTTTTTGCAAAATACAAGTTGAATTATTTATTATTAAGTTTTCTGGTTGTGCCGTGATGAAAAATTGTGTCCAAAGAATGTCTTCCATAGGGAAAAGCACTTTATTAATGTCGTCCAATTTAGACTGAATTAATGACAGAAACAGAAGAAAACAATAGAAAACAATCCTTTAGTATCCTGTTGTTAAGACATTTTGGTCCAAGGCAATAATATTTACACTCTCTCTGTGGTATTGTGGTATATATGTGAAGTGAAAAAATGAAGTCATGCTAAATAATATTAAAAAAGGAAAGAAATAATTTAAATAAAAATAGATGAAATAGATTCTGAGTAAAAAGAGATGCCATAGGTTTGAATTTATAATTTATAATCGAATAGATTGGATAATAATATTAATTTACGTTAATATAACACATGCTAGGTAAGGTAACTATGTGCAAATACAAGATGTGTCAGCGGGGGCATCATTTACAGAAAGTGAACTTTTCTGTAAATGATCTTTAACCCCAGCTCCCTGCTTGTTTTTTTAATTTTTATATCTCCTCTGTCTCCTCCGTCTTTTTGAGTTGTGTCTTCAGTTAGTGATGTGTTTCGTGATAAATTGAGAGGGAAAAAGGTGCAAAACAAAATAAAGTAGTTAAACATGTAGATAATGATATGGCTGGCTTCTTATTGTCAACAAATATCGTGAGCAGAGTGTTTTGATCTGACTTACTTATAAATTACTGAAGTAATGTGTATCCAAAAGCCTGATACATCTTAAGTCATAGGCCTGCATTGTTTTTCCAAAAACTATTAAAAGCACATCAATGCAGTGGGTGATTGTATTTTGTTAAGAAATCTTAATTCTATTTTGAAGTCATTGCATCTGTTTAATTAAAAGAACAGTTTTGGCTATTGTGTTATTTTGCTAGTTTGTTGCTATAATTAAGTTTATATTCACTTCTTTATGACTGAATATATGTTCTGTTCCTGTATCTTATGCTAGGAAGCACAAGATACAGCTACAGAACATACACATATAGTGCTTCTAGAAAGTTTCTGAACATTATTTATGAAATGTTATTTGATCAAAGGAACCTAGTTAAACAAATGAGAAAAAATTAAATTAATTCATTTATTTATTGATGAAAACGTTACATATATCATATCTTTCCCAAAAGTATTTGAAAGCTCACTTTCGATAACTGGTGTGATCATTTTTCACATGCAGCAATAACTTCAACAACACATTTCTGGTAACTATTTATTAGCCCCCCACATCAGCTTGGAAGACTTTTTCCTCTTAACAGAACAGATGTTGTGCTTCTTGGCATGAACTGCCCGTTTCAGGTCCTTCCACAGCATTTATGAAGATCAGGACTTTCACTTAGATATTTCAAAACATTAACTCTCTTTTGCTCTAACCATGATTTCATAGAACAACTTATGTGTTTGTTGTCATCTTTTTTCATGACATGCTTTCTATTGAGCATCAGGTCATTTATGGATATTTTCCTGTAGCATTTGCTGGTACATAACAGAACGCATAGCTCCATTGATGGTCGCAGGCTGTCCTTGTCCAGATACAGCAAGGCAGACCCGATTCATGATACTACCACCACGTTTTACAGATGAGATGAGGTTTATCTTTAATGCACTGTTTGCTTATTGCCAAACAAAACACATGTCAATATAGTGAAAAGTTTTATTTTGGTCTTATCCATCCATAGATCATTTCACCTTATGGCTTATCCGTATGGTCCCGAGCAAACAACTAAAGCAGTGGCTTTTCATAGCAACTCAGCCATGCACACTATTGATGTTCAATGCACTCTTGATGGTAGACTCATGTCACTGCAATAAAAGGCTACATGTTATCACAAGCAGAGACTGGTAGACACAAATACAGGCAGATGGACATTAATCAGTTCCCAGGGTTTTTGATTGGATCCAAGGATCAGAATCCAGGAGGGCAATCAGACAGGCAGAGGTACAGAACCGGCAAACAGAAGACTTCAAAAACCAGGCAGACTAACAAACAAACAAACAATGGTACTAAAACAGAGGACTCTGACTCAGATACTCTCTTACATGGAAAATGCTGGGAAGCTGCTCTAGGAGACAAGACAATCTGGCACTGACACATAAGGGAGCACTGGTTAAATACACACAAGAGGGAAGGGATAATGAGGAGCAGGTGAAACACATAACAGGTAATCGCATGGGGAACAGGAAGCGAACACAGAGACAACACAGGGGAGACAAGACTATCAAAATAAAACAGGAAACTGACATGCAACAGACCCTGATAGATGTTGGCCGGAAATCCCTCGTGACCTCCCAGACTATTACATGTATTGCCCTTTGTGTGATCTTTGTTGTCCATCTCCTCCTTGGGAAGGTAACAGTTCTGTTGGATGTCTTCCATTTAAGGTTGTTAGAAATCTCCTTTGTTGACCTTCGAGATTCACACTTGATGGTCATTCCACTGATTGAAACACCTGACTCTAATTTCTTCTTCAAATGAATAAAGAAGGCGTTCACATACTGTAACATTGGCTAATTTTCCTCAATAAAAAAACAAACAAATGTAAGTTGTTGGAGTGATTTGTTTAACACCGTCTCTTTATCTAGTTTTAGGACTTGGATGAAAATCAGATTGTACAGTTTGTATATTATTTCAAGTCACTACATCAAAAACACAGTGTCAGGCAATAGTTATTATCTCATCATACAATTAATAGAAAAAAACTACTATGACATCCAGAAAATATGACCACTCACACAACAATAAGCTGACTGACTAAAGGTCATATTCTGACTATCTGACCCCATTTCTAGATACAGTCACAAATAAAATGTAAATAATCACATATATCAAGCCAAAACAACTACAGCGTGCATTAAAGAAGTGCTCATACACCTACATTTGCACACACCTATCTTTATTACTAACTTCTTTTAAGAGGCTTCAGTCAGCAGCTTGCTCAGAAACACATGAGAAACCAATTGATATTGTCTTCATGTGCGTGACGCTTCTTTATACATGTTCTGTGGGTGCGTGTGGAGGAGACAATAGGGGGGAAAGGCCTGTCTGCAGGCCTGTCTATACCTAATCTACTGTTGCATGCAAAAGGTGGTGTGTCAGACAACCATGAAGGTAACTTCAGATGGACAAACGGCCACTCTGAATTACATCACTTTGTGAGGATTGCCTTTGTTTCTGTGAAACCAAACACATCCACATGAATGACATGTTGAGCTAGCTGTAATTGAGATGTCTGTGCAGGAAGGCGTATTGAACTTCTGTTAGTCTCAATTCTTTCCTTCTCGCACGAGATCTCATCCATGATACCTCCCTTCCCCATTCGCCTTTCTCTCCCCCTCCATCTTCATCCTCATCACTCTGTCTCTCTGTGAGGCACAGCGCTGTGATATCCTATACAGTCTGCACTTTTGACCAACAGTCCTGGATAATGGTTTTCAGATTCTTCAAGGTGGCCTGAATCTGTGCCAGAGCTGAAAATGGAAAGCAAACACGAGCCCACCACCCTCTGTTCCTACTTAGCTCCAATGTAAGCTGATTATTCAGGTCCTTAGAAAACTCTTGTCATACTTTTTCATGTGAGACTCCCATACCTCAATGGCAAGGCCAACGGAGCATGAATTTCTTTTATTATTGCCTGTCTTTATGTAATATAGTCGGATATGGAGGAATCTGTCATTAGTTGTAGACAGAAGAGCATCATACATGAAATGTGTAAACAGTCACATCCCTGTCATACCTCTACATGTGTGGGACAGGTCTGTATGATGACATTAGCTGTCACAGGTTGTCTATCGATCAATAAACACATTATCCTGGGTAAACAAAAAGAACGAATTATCGAGTGCTCTAACGTCTTATCTCCATGTAGAATGGGTGCAACTGGAGTTATTCCTTTAAAGATGCTTCAAACAAAAAATAAATACTCCATGCACTCGTCTCACTCACCTCCTTTATTTACATTATCCTGGGTGTTTTAACAACCATTCCTCTCATCCCACATGGCCTTAGTGTTTGGTTCCTCCTGAATACAGAACTTTTACTCTAGCAACCTCTTTTTTTCTTGTCATATAAATGTTGTCACTTTTGAGCTGCCTAAGAGGTGTCTAACGATCCATGATTTAACGATGGTGTTAATATTGAACAACTGAAAGGGAGAAATTGAATATCATAATGCCCTGGTGAGATCTTTCACGGTTTTGGAATTTGCAGTGTAAACAGACATTGAATCAATCAAATCAATGACACATTATCCCTGTGAGGTCCTGGTGGGCATGAAATCACTGAACAGCTGGAGCTATTTTCTATTAATTCATAACAAAGTCGGGATGTCTGGGAAAGGCCTGCTGAAGTTAAAATATCTGGCTTATTGACAACTCTGTCAGGGTTGTTTTGAAACATTCAAAATTAAGAAAAC
>JANJYP010006396.1:0-10403 GCA_024605115.1 Rastrelliger brachysoma | reverse complement strand
GAAATGCACTTAGAGGGCATTTGTGGTTGGGCTTTAAAGAAAAAGAGGCATCGGGGCAGATCTGGGACCAGGCATGTCAGGACAGCTGGGTTGAATATATTTTTTTGTTTTCCCTTCCTTTTAATTTTTGTTAGTTCTCTTGTTTTATGTTTTTTTTATTAATAATCAAACAGATATAACTTACCACATAATATTTGCCTATGTGTTCTCATGCAGAAGCATTTATGCTTGTACACCGGGCTGAGTCATTTACCACAATCCCTGAGTGCATGCACACACAGACATACATATGATGACACACACACTGCATACACAGCACAGTCGCACTTAAAAAAGTCCCCTTTTTATTTTTGTTGTCTTGGTTATCACATGGAGTCAACTGAGCCTCTGAACCATGCATCACACATGCGTGCACACACACACACACATGTCTGTCATCCACCTCTTTAGCCCCCTCTGTTTTGCTCTGCTGATGTTGCTCTCTGGGCAAGTGGCCACCGGTGCAGCACTGTGGTCCATCTGCACGAGGATGAGAGAGAAGAGCATTCCAGTGCCACCAGAAAGACTCCTTTTCTCTCTCTGCCTTCCTCTTCTGCCTCATTTAATTTAGTCCTCCAGGCACAGATGGTGACAAACAAAAGACCCTGCTGTATGAGAATCCTAATGGTGTTTGTGAAAGAGTGTGTTTGTGTCTGAAGTTTGTGTGTGTGTGTGTGTGTGTGTGTGTGTGTGTGTGTGTGTGTGTGTGTGTGTGTGTGTGTGTGTGTGTGTGTGTGTGTGTGTGTGTGTGTGTTTGTGTTTGTGCGAGTCAGCACAGGGGGTGGGTGTAAGACATCTTTATTGGAAATAAGTTGTTTTGTTTTGCAATTGATTTATTGTATGTGTAGGATAAAAGTTTTTTTCTGGGAAGAAAACATACACCCTCTCTCTATAAATCTCTCTTTGTCTTACATGTGCACACAGTCAAATACACTCTACATGCTGAATAGGCCACTTGTATTGCATACAGCTGCATATTTTTTTGTGTTGAGGTTGTTGCAAGCAGCACACTTTGAGCAAACCCGAGGCTTTCTCTACAGTATGTTTACTTTAAAAGAAGCACAGCACAATTACATCTTTTGTGTCTGGGGCTGCATCCCATCCAAAGACATTGAGGTACACTATCTTGCAAGTCTATTTTTATAGTGGTGACTCTACAAGAGTGCTACCTTTTACTTATTTCAGTCAGTATATCTGCACTGCTTCTATACTTTTTTATACCTTCATGGGAGATCAATGGGCATGCATGTTGGGACCATTATGTGCAAGTTTTTTGTCACTGTTATTTTCGAGCGTGTGGAAAGAAGTCGTAATGGATGAGTAGACTTCTCTCACCACCCCTCCTGCTGTTTTTTTTCCCTCTCTGTTTTTCCACTACTGTAACTCTGTACCAAGCAGTACATCCATATTAAAACGCAAACAGACAGAGTGTTCAGTTCCCAGCTCTTGCCCTGCTTTTTCCTGAGTCCAATTCTTCTGTTTCCTGCTCTCCTCTCTCTGGCATTTTGTCTGCTCTGTGCTCTCTCCATTACAGTGTGACACACGGCCTGTCATGTCTTCAGCACGACGCACTTGTGTTTGTGTGTAAATAACCTGCTGCTGTATATAGCCTGCGTTGCTCACAGCAAGTCAGACAGAGGCCCACATGAAAAATTAAGGTGTGTGTGTGTGTGTGTGTGTGTGTGTGTGTGTGTGTGTGTGTGTGTGTGTGTGTGTGTGTGTGTGTGTGTGTGTGTGTGTGTGTGTGTTAGAGTAGGAGACAAAAACCTGACTGGAACACTGGCAGAACAACTTCCTGCTGACTATAGTCTATTTTGATATCTTTGTGAAATCCACCACACACACTCTCTTCTCTGCTTGAGGCTATCTGTCAAGGTCCCAGTGTCACACTCGGTAATGACATTATATACACGTGTACATGCATACAAGGTGAAAATCTGCTCACGTGATATCAAATAGAGCTCTAATGTGAGCATGATTATGATCATTTTACTCATCATCAGGCATTTTTAGAACAGGACGCTTTTTATCACTACTTTCATGTTTCTGTGTGTGTTTAACTTCATGGTAACGTGAAAGGTTAATGGATTGTTGTGGCGGAGAATTAATTATCTTTTGATAAGTGACCTTAGGACAATGCTTCTCTGTCCTTCATTTGGCTTGTTCTCCATTATGCCACTCATCTTTCCTCTCAGACTCTCTTGCCTCTAAATTGGATGTTGACCTTCTATTAACTCTCATCCTGCCAACATATTTAACTGGGCTCTCTTGGGATCAAGAATAAACTACTGCAGGAAACAGCCACCATAGTGAAGTGATAACTTATTTCTTTTCAAAATATAATTAGTATTTTAATTATTATCAGCTGGAAAAAACATAGATAATAATTATTTTAGGAAAGTTGGTTAATTTGCATATTATGTAGAAATGAAAATATATTATTGTATTTAATACAAATTGAAACTTTCATCCCAAGTAGAATCTTTCCAATAAGTCTTAAAAAAGAGATTGCCCCTACTACCTCCTGATAGTGTGTGGTAACTTAAATTAGGACCCATGGCAAATATGAACTCAATAAATAGACTGGAGTTCCCCAGGACCTCAGTAGATTGGTATTTTTTTTAAAAACACAAACTAAAACAGAAACAGAAAACAGTTATATGAACACATCAGGAACAAATTGGCAAATTGGAATAATGGAATAAAGCACCTGTGAAATGTGACAAAGAGTCCACCTCTGGGGTCTGTGGAGACCCCATTCACTGGGGTTAATGTTAAACATATTTCTCTCTCTTTTTCTCACTGTTGTTTTCGCTCCATGAACTCAGCTGTTGTGATTGACACATGCAAATTGATTAACTTCCTTTCTGACTGCATGGATTGGCATGTTTTTGTAATGCTTTTCAGGGTTGATCCAGCTCGGTTTGTGTCTCCTTTTATATTGTTTTGGTTGGTCACTTGTGTGGATTCTTTGTCAAAAAAGAAGTGTTTCTTCAAATAATGAAACCCAAAGTAACTAAACAAGCAAAAAGTATCTGGAATAAAAAGGAACCCCCCAGGGTACAGAGACAGGCATCAATGAAACAAAGATCTGTAGAGATGCAGTATGAAATAAGGAGAAAACATTATGTGGAGTTACAGTAAATTACTGACCCTCTGGCAGTGTGTACTTTGTCTCATTGGAAGACATGGCCTTTTAGAGAATACTGCTATGTTTAAGACAATCACCTAAGATACTTTAAAGTCCCAGAGCTCAGTTTGACATTCTATATTTGACATTATTCTGAAGTCTGATTCATGTAACTCTTCTGTCATGGTAAAATATTTTTCCTTGTTTTATTTGACACCTATGCTATACATTCTAGCATACACTTGTATTCTGTAAAGTGCACCACTACTGTTGAAATGGCTTGTCATATATGTGGACAGTGAAGTCAAATCAACACCATTGAAAATGTATAAGTAAAATAAAGTTCACTTAACTGTAGTCTTTTGGGCTCTGACCATTCAGCATTACAGTGTCCTTTGTTGACAGTAACAGAAAACTGAAGCAGCCCTAACATGTTACTATCATTATGCAACCTCTGCAACAGAGTTGGTGATGATTGTTGGCAGGTTATAGTAGGAAACACATCATGTAGTCAGAGACTTTGGCATGCTGCACATTAAAATAAACAGTGTCTAATCATACATTTATTGTCACCAACATTTCTGCAAAGTCTGCAATATCACTACTCTACTGTGTGTAGTAAAGGCTTGAAATGGTTAAAATGAAAAGGCATCACTGTTCAGTTTTTAGGAACATACACACCATGGTAGCAATTGTCAGACCACTTTTCATATTTCATATTTAAATCTGCTCTGTGATGTATTCACAAAAGTGTGTTTTCATGTCATGTCGTCTTTTCCAGAAAGGTCTTTGCCTGTCTGTTCTGCATCTTTTCCTTGTTGGTCTAGACTTGTCCTGTCAGCAAGGTCAAGGCACTCTTAAGTTGCTCGGTTATAGCTGTCTATCCTCTCTGACTGATGCCTGACACTGTGTCCCCTCACAGGCTGGTTCTCTCATCCGTGTCAGACTACTTTGCGGCCATGTTCACCAGTGATGTCCGGGAAGCCAAGCAGGACGAGGTGAAGATGGAGGGAGTTGACCCGGATGCGTTGTGGGTCCTGGTGCAGTATGCATACACAGGTACATTAACTCTCATCTGTTTTTATTAAAAAAGGAAAGGATCAGCACATGCAGTCATGCTCCTCTATTCCTCTAGACTACAATCTAAATTTATTTGTAGACTCACTCTCTTACAATTACCCCTTGATGGATGAATAAAGTATTTTTAACTGAATAAATTAATAGTTGTCAGATTGGTCAAATGATTATTTAAACAGTATTACGGTGCAGTTAGATGCACTGTATTTTATAAGTCACAACTAATTTGAACATTGAGATGTATACTGTTTGTAACTAGAATAGATGATTTTGTAAAGAGGAAAATCATAGCTACACTGCTCATGCTACCATGCTCAAACAGAAAATGACACAAATTTTAGAGGTGGCAAGTAAATGAAAAAAACACAACTGATATTAATTTGCCAGAATAAGTCAGACTGAGCAGAACCTGAACACAGTTGTAATGTAGACCGAAACTAAATGTTTCTAAATCTTTCAAAGGCTATGTTTAAAGCTCCCCATCAACAGTGATTCTAAATGTGCAAGGTCTAATTTCTAGTATAAATCCCATGTAGAGGGCATGTAGGGTAGGGTGCATATATTTTTGCCTCAGGCACTGAACACAAATCACAGTGTGGGCTTTAATTTTAGTGGTGAGATAAGTCAACTAAATGTATTGACTTATCTGTATGAACATTAGCTCATGACTTCAATAGGTTTGAGTTTGAGATTATGAATTCAAAATGTGATCTGCTAGTAACAGCCAACATCTCAAGGAAACCTATTCAATAATAAATTTCAGCGCTTTATGATGTCTTTTATTATCATCCTGCATCTACATCCTTTGTCCTCCAGGCCGTCTTGAGTTAAGGGAGGACACCATCGAGTCTCTCCTGTCAGCCTCTTGTCTGCTGCAGTTGTCATCTGTGGTTCAAGCCTGCTGTTCCTTCCTTATGAAGCAGCTCCAC
This sequence comes from Rastrelliger brachysoma, assembly GCA_024605115.1. Taxonomy (NCBI): domain Eukaryota; kingdom Metazoa; phylum Chordata; class Actinopteri; order Scombriformes; family Scombridae; genus Rastrelliger; species Rastrelliger brachysoma. Next base: position 5,228 of record JANJYP010006396.1, on the reverse strand, counting down.
CCCTCCAACTGTCTTGGCATCCGCTCCTACGCTGATGCTCAGGGCTGCCATGACCTGCAGACGGCCGCGCACGCCTACACCATGGTGGGTGTTCATCTCTGTACCTCCAGTGATTGCCACAAGAAAATGAAAGAAACAATGCCCAGGGAAAATATAAACCTGAAAACAATTATTTAGGCGACTTGATCTTTAATCTCAAGAAATACATAAAAAAAACAACTGCTTCCCTACTTCATTTTCTCCAGTCAGACGGTGGTCATCTTGCAGTCTTGATGTTATTCTCTATAACAAATAGGCTCCTCACTCGCAACACACCACATACCATTATCACTACAATGGCTGTTTTCCTCGCAGGGTTGCTATGGTGACTGTGTAATAGCTTTTTCATCCACTTGATCATTCGTTTTTCTTTTCTTGTTCTCTCCCGTCTTTACGTGGCTGCCTCCCTCTGTGTCTGTCTCTGTCAGTGTCACTATTTTTCTCTGTAAATGGATTATTGTTCAACTTTAATCTGGGGTAATTATGTCATTGAGGTGGCTTCATCTGGGTTTTACTGTCTGCCTGTGTCTGTAATTCACTCACACACATACACAGCTCACAGGATTATTAAAGCCTACGTGTAAGAGCTATACAATAGATGGACTTGGTACAGAAATGCTTTTTTTAAACTTAGATTTCTTTTCTTTTTTACCTTAGAAAAAAGCATAAAGACTATAATGGTAATTGCACTCTCTGCAGTTATAATACAGAAACAATGACTATCATAGTGTGTTGTCACCTTCATCACTATCATAGTCGAGTAATAGTATTGAGCATAATGTGAAACCACATACTGAAGTTAAATTTTACCAGTGGTGTTTGTGCACTGGCTTGTGTGTTACAGTATCTGATTTTCATTTGTACCTCATCTGTATTCACATTCTTTTTTTTGATACGCCTGACTTATATCAACCTTCTCTTATCCAAATCCTCTTTTTTTCCGGCTTTTCTCATCCATTTTTCTCTGACCTTTCTCAAGCCCTCATTTGCTTCTTTTTGTCTCTCTCCTTCCAACCTTTGATCAATTTTCTCCCTTCACTCAAATCCTGCTATTGTTTTTTTATCCTCTCAACCCCCTCTTTATGCTGCAGTTCATGATTCATTCATCCATACTCCTTTGAAACTAATCTGTCTCTTTTCCTCTTTACTCTTACAGCCACTCAATTTCTCTCTCTCTCTCTCTCTNTCTCTCTCTCTCTCTCTCTCTCTCTCTCCCTCGCTCTCTCTCTCTTCTTCACCAGGAACACTTTCTGGAGGTGGTCGGAGGACAGGAGTTTCTGCTGCTCCCAGTGGAGGAGATGGAGAGGCTTCTCACTTCCGATGACATCAACGTGCCCGATGAAGAAACCGTGGTAACCTCTTTGCTAACTTGGGTTCGTCATGACACCAACACCCGGCAACGCCACCTTCCCTTGCTGCTTGGTCACATCCGACTGCCACTGTTACAGCCACAGGTGAGATTGATGTTGCATATTACACTTTAATTGTTGCGTGCAGCAGACCGCTCTGTCACCACTCTGCTCTTCGTGTTTCCTTGTTACCTCGGCAACGCACATAATATCTGTGGGGTTGGAGTGAGACTATGGCAGCAGCAGCCCAAATAAGAATATGGGCCGCCATGGTCTTGTCAGTGTATGGGAAACACTATAATGACAATAATTCTCTAAAAGAGACTAATACAAGTCTGGTGACCTCACTACTACTTCTCCATTTCCCCAGATTATTTAAACTTCTAATCTTCAACTCAGACACATGTTGCCTTTTTTTTCCCCCTATGCAGTACTACTCCTCAAGATCTGTAAGCAGACTTTGATGTGTCAAATCAGTGGAGTTCCCCTTTAATCTTTTTAGCACCAACAGTAAATACTGTGGTTGTTCATCATCTGTTCTTCATATCTCTCATAGTATAGTAAGTGTTTGTGCCAAATTTGTGCTATCTCCCTCCTGCTGCTTCAGTCTGTCTGTCCGTCTCTCACATTGTCTCACCATCCAGCAATTAGAGTGACTATCCATATCACAGTTATTACTCTGTCAGGTGTGTGCTTGTGTGTGCATGCCACACACTTACTCATCCTCCCTCTATCACTGTCTCTCTCTCCTTCACTACTGTAGCAGGGTGTCTAGTAACGTGATGCGTTTATGCTGGCCAGAACCTCAGTTACTGCTTTGGATGTACAAACACACACATACACAAACACACACATTTTAAACCTTAATTAACTGTAATATATCTCTTAACTGCAGCTAAATTATCTGTTCTCTTCATCTCCCTCATCAGTCATTTCCTTTGCTATATATAAAGAAACTGTAGCGTTAATACTCCTGCTGTGTCCCCTCCCTCTCTCCCACCGTCCTCTGTGCCTGCATCTGTATCTCACAGTTTTTGCACCAGTGTGGTACAGAGTATGAGCACCTCAGATATATGGTTTTGCCCTGGTCAGCTGAAATCACAAGTAGCTGTAACATGTAATCAGGGGTGAAGATGGATAGCAGAGAGGGAACAGGGAAGAGTGATGAAGCAGTGATGGCTAGTGAGACAGACACAGAGCTGAGGCTTGATTCAACCTTTAACAATGTATCATGGGCAACCCTGCCACCATCATCATCATCACCATGCTAAACTGACAAATGGATTAACATTCGACAGCTTCATGAGCTGTGAAATGCCAGTAAAAGGAGAAAGAAACCTCACACACACAACCCATCAATACTCATCAACCAATTAGTCAGCTCTCTATCTAGGCCACTGTGCAATTACTGATCAAGAGGATATCAGTGCACCAGATTAATACCTTTAATCCCTACTCCCCATTACCACTGTCACACACACACAAACACACATGGTTTAATCTGAGTCAGAAGAGCATCTGTTGGAGGGAAATGAGACAATGTGCACAACACAGATTTACAGAGCAGTAAGTGTTTGTGTATTAGGACTGCAACAATGAATTCAATTATTAATTAATCTGGTAATAATAATTCTGATTATTTTCAAAATGCAGCATATGCTCTATAAAATGTTAGACAATATTAGAAAATGTCATTACCAACATTATAATTTCCCACAGCCTAATGGGATGTCTTAATTTGTTGTTGTTTTGTTTTTTTGGGTTTTTTTGCTTTTACTGTCTCAAAAATTGCCCAAAACCAAAACATATTTATTTTCCTAATATAGATGACAAACACAGTAAAACTTCACATTTGAGATGCAGGAAGTGGAAGGCTAAGCATGTTTGCTAAATAATAATAACTTTCTGTCGATTACTGTAACTAATCTTTNGTGTGTGTGTGTGTGTGTGTGTGTGTGTGTGTGTGTGTGTGTGTGTGTGTGTGTGTGTGTGTGGTGGAGAAGATGCACATACATATTGAAGATGGAGAGTGTGTTTGGTAGCAGCATGCCTTATAATATGAGAGTAAATATGAAGAATATGGCAAGAGCTGTGTGTTTCTAGTTGTATGAGAGTTTGTCATAAGTAAGTCCATGCTGTTTCTTCTAAGTGTGAGCTTTGACAGAGAGGGGAGCACAACTTTCTCACTGCCCACTGTGCTTTAAAGAGAGGACAGAGAGGAGACAGTGGGATGCCTGCAGCATTGTGTCTTATCTCACCCTCCACATTCATTTCTTCTCAGTGTGATGGACAAATAGCACAGGAGAGAACAAACAGGTTTTTTCCTATCTGTGTCCTTCCCAAGAACACACACATGCATAGCCAAATGAGTGCTGCAATAGGGTTCATCCTAATTTGTCCCTCAGTGATTATGTGCAATGGAAGCGTGGGTTCACCCTAGCGGCTAAGCTGCTTATCCATTTACCATGCTTGCTTTACGCTCTCCACGTCTAGCTGAGAAAATTGATTTTATATTCACTGACCAAGTTGAATTATTTGGGCCAAATCATTCTTTTTCTTGTGGTGGGAATTATAGAGGAAAGCACAGTGAAGAAATAATTTAGCATGTATTTTATCATATATCATCTATTACACTTGTTCCTTCCTTCCCTGTGATTGGAATCTTAGCAGCATCCTCACTGGGTTCAGAGCCAATACACCCATGCATACAGACGCACATACATACACAGCATAGAAACTTCAAATGACTTTCCATCTATTAACACACAAACACACATAGACACACCTGTCTAAATGTAAATCACAAAATTCTTGTCTTCAGGGAAATTCTTGTCTCAGGCTACAATGTCATATGGTTATATTTTAAGGAACAGACCAGCAGATTGAAGAGCTTCACACTGCTGCTGGGTGTGTGTGTGTGTGTGTGTGTGTGTGTGTGTGTGTGTGTGCGCGCACACTAATGACTGCTGTTCTGATCTAATCTCTCCATAAATGATAAAACGGATTTCTTTCGACCCTCAGACCTTTGCAATCAGTGATAACATCTTAACCCACTCTGACCTATACCCGCATTACAGAATCACACACCCTGTATTTGTGACATCTGCTCTCGTTGATGGCAGTTGTTACATATCCCTATGTGTTTGTGTGTGTGTGTGGTTTGTAGTTCTTGGCAGATATAGAGTCCAACCTACTTCTCCGGGACAGTGTGGAATGTCAACGGCTGCTGATGGAGGGGATGAAGTATCACCTCTTGCCCCAGCGCCGGCCCCTGCTTCAGAGCCCGCGCACCCGACCACGCAAGGCCACTGTAGGGGCAATGTTTGCTGTGGGTGGCATGGATGCCACGAAAGGTAGCACAGTCACTTGCACTGATCAACAAACAGACACACTTTTTAATTTCACAGATCAGATTTTTCTTCTAATTGTGAATTAGTTATCCATAATTTAGAATAAACATTTCATGATTATGAAAAAATCTGTCTGACAGTTTTTCATTTTTTATTGTTGTTATTTTCAGCAGATGGTGTCATTCTCATAAAACTTTAAAATTGCTCATAAAAATTTGCTTTTTTTTAAGACATTATGTCACATTTTTAAAAAATGAGATGATCGATTTGTGACTCATCAGCAGGGATGGGGCTTAATGCCAGAAACAAAGTATTGAAACATTGACAAACGTATATTTCTATATTTATTTCAAATATAGAATATCACCTACCTCATTATTTAATGTTAAAACCACATACACTATGACAGTACAGATAAAAAACAAAAAAAAATCTCAGCGATATAACATATAACCTGGTGCTCTGACTTACCGGTAATCCATGTATAAGC
>JANJYP010006363.1:0-28253 GCA_024605115.1 Rastrelliger brachysoma | reverse complement strand
ATTGAAGGAAAGATGAATGCAGCCAAGTACAGAGATATCCCAGAAGGAAACATCTTCCAGAGTGCTCAGGACCTCAGACTGGGCCGAAGGTTCACCTTCCAACAAGACAATGACCCTAAGCACACAGCTAAAATAACAAAGGAGTGGCTTCGGAACAACTCTGTGAACATTGTTGACTGGTCCAGCCAGAGCCCTGACCTAAACCCAATTGAGCATCTCTGGAGAGACCTGAAAATAGCTGTCCACTAACTTTCACCATCCAACCTGACAGAACTGGAGAGGATCTGCAAGGAAGAATGGCAGAGGATCCCAAATCCAGGTGTGAAAAACTTGTTGCGTCATTCCCAAGAAGACTCATGGCTGTATTGGCTCAAAAGGGTGCTTCTACTCAGTACTGAGCAAAGGGTCTGAATACTTATGACCATGTGATATTCAGTTTTTCTTTTGTAAGAAATTTACAAAAATTTCTACATTTCTGTTGGGGTGCTAAGTGTACATTAATGAGAAATAAAATGAACTTTTGATTTTAGCAAATGGCTGCAATGAAACAAAAGAGTGAAAAATTTAAAGGGGTCTGAATACTTTCCATACCCACTGTATGTACATTCAATAATACATTATCAGCAGCACCACTGCAGTTTCCTTTTTCTTAAACAAGGAGCCATTATGTTTCTAAGGATAAAATTATGGTCCTACCAGCAATGGGGAAGATCTCACAGATGTAGACCCTGAGCAGGCGGAGGCAGCATGTGCCAACAAAGCGGAGTCTCTCTAAGTCCAGCAAGGTGGCCGTGTACTGGAAACCCTTAAGCCCTCGTAGTTCCTCAACACCAAGTACCAAGGTGGTCCAGCTCCAGTGAAGGATACTCAGCAGGGACTCAAAGCATTCCTAAAGACAGATAGATGTAAATAGTCACACACAAATGCATGTTAATGCATGAATTCAGTGCTAGATATAGTTACACTGATCTATTTAAAACAGAGAAACTACAAACCACTGAGACTGTTCTAGCGAACGAGCGTTTGAGGATGTGAACTGGCTCGCTGGTCTGCTGTTTCCCTTTGGATGCATTGCCATCATTTGAAGGAAGCCTGTTAAAGAAAAACGAAAGTCATTTACTTGACAAGCCAATAAAAGTCACTGTTAAAACAATGTAAAGAATTTTACTTGCCTATAAAGTAGCTGAGGAATTTGACCCGCATTAACATCTGTACCATTGTTAGACTTCTTAGAGCTTTTGAACTGGAAAACCACACTAAAGGAAAAAAAACAAAATAAATACTTTTAATCACTGCAGCCAATCCTTAACTTCAAATAATGTTTTCTTAAAAGAAGGTGGACTATCTCACACACATGAAAAATGTACAAGGTTGATTCATTTACAATCAGTCAATCAATCAATCAGACTTTATTTATATTGCACTACAAATGCAATAGGATTACTAATTTTACAAAATCAGTTTTACCCATCATCAGTAGTGATGGTAGCCTGTCCGTGTGAGCCACAGTCACTGCTGGGACCAGACACTCTGGCCCATGCCACATACCACCAGCCCAACTGCAGCAGCACCGGCTCATCAAACATCATGGCATATTTCTCTCTGAAAATTAAAATACTATAATTGTAATCATCATATAGAGATTGCTATCAAATATTTAAGAAAAATGTATCTAAGTCTGTAAAAAATTACACATAGAATTTGTGAAAAAGAAGCAGGAAAAAACAAAACAATACTTGGTAGAAATATATGCAGATCATATCTTTATATAGACTTCAGATGAATAGCTGTGAGAAGAGAAGGGGAAACATCATTTCATTCAAATGGTTCACAGTGATGCATAAATGGTACCTGGCAGCACAGTCGTAGCCCAGTACGTCAGTCTCAGCCAACAGATCACCATCTGTCTCATGATCGCCTCCATCAGGCCCCAGCTCAAAAAGCTGCACAACAACAGGATTCAGTTAATATACTGTAATTTGATGCAAGAATCCCATTTAATCCATGAGAGTATTATCTCCTTTGGTAATTTATTAGTTTTAGAAGGGATATCACTGTTGTTGATTGTGGTCAAACTAGTAAATATTTTATTTTTAGCAGCAGTGTAATTATTTTTGGAAATATTTTATAGAAATTGTAAAGTAGCTGAACTACTCATTTTGTACATTTAGATACACGTCTACAACTCGCAGCTGCACAGACACTAATTGATTACAGCAAATAAATTCAATTTCGATGCAAAAAAGTGTCTCAGAACTGCTCACCTTGATCTTAGCAGTGTACTCTCCTCGTCCCCCAAAGAGACCCAGCCCACCCAGCAAAATGTCTGCATCAGCGCAGAAGCGAATGGCCTCCACAGAGTGAGCCGAGTAGCCCCAGCCACCACCGTGACCTACAACATTACATGTAAGAAACCAAAGCACATAGCAGCCAAATGTATCTCTCAGTATTCACTGAACCCACTTACTCTCAAAACGGTTCACCACACTGTAGTCCTCCTTGGAATAAACTTTCATCACTGCCTGGGTTTCTTCCTCTGCACTGGCTACACCCATCTTCAGCTCCTGCATGGCTGCCAGCGTGTCTAGGCAACCTAACAGATCACCACAGTATATTCTCTCAACATTTGTGTTGTAGCATTATGTGCATTTTTACAAAAGATTTATCAGACACATAAGACCTATGACACTTTGCTGAGTGGCTAGTGCAGATGATTACCAAGGATGTGTAGAGCTCCATGAGAGCGAGTGGTGGTGGCGTGGGATCCTGAGGGCAATGCAAGCTCTGGGCTAAGGATACTACAACGAGCCTGTAGATCGGTGGCAGAGGGCATCCTGGCATCAGCGATCACTGCATTGTAGCACCACATCTCTCTTGAAGCTGGCAGGAACCTTTAAAAGCACAAAAAGAACCATGATTTGGGATAACATGTCAAGAGGTATAATAATTAAAAAAGGAATGTTAATCTTGTCCATAGAAAGTATTACCTAAATCTTTAAAAATGGGAAAGAATACTGGTAACAGATACTGGTTAACGGAAGTAAAACATAATGGCAGTATTTGAATTATTAATACAAATAGCCCTTGGACTGACCTCCATATGACATCATACACAGGATCCAGACACAGGCCAAATCCCTGCAGGTCTTCCTGCTCAGAATCATTGAAAGTACGGCAGCTTCCATCCATTTTGTTTATAAGCAAGCATTTAAATGGAGGTGGCTCAGACACAGAGGAGGGCACAAGGCCAATGATGTGTTTGCTGGCAAAGATCTCTGAAGTAGCTAGGACATGGGAGTTGATAAGGGCTTCATCGATCCGCAGGAACGTCTGGTCTCCGCTGGCACCAATCCAGGTAGCCTTGCGTCCATATTTGGCACCAATATTGGGCATGGGGGATGGCTTGGCATTCCAGTAGGGCATGTCTAGGATGGGCCGGCCCAGCTGCCCTTTCTGAACAACAAGGAGACAAAGTTCAGCTCTGGAACATTTTGTGTTGTATTGAAGTTGACTTCTTTGTCATCATGTGTATGTAAAATTTTGGATTCAAATAAGAATCCTGCACTTTCTGAGAAAATGGTTGGTTACACTAGTTATCTTTTTCTTACCGAGAAACTGCCAAATGTGAAGACTTGCCCATCCATGAGGAGAACAACTGTGTGGTTACTTCCTGCTGTCACCTGGATACTGGGACCTGGTAGAGCCTGCACCAGAGTAGGAGAACCCCTAGCAGGTAGAAACATTAGTTGTAGCTTGTGTGTCCATTTCTACTGGTCTGCATGTTTATGTTTATGTATGTTAACAAGAGCAATACCTGGAGTTGACATCACCATGTCCTAGCTGTCCATGCTGACCATATCCAAATGTGTAGACATCTCCATTCTCCATCAGCACCACTGTTGAGCAAGAGGAACATGAATTTTATCGAGCCACTTTCTTCACTTCAAGGTCTGCCCCCCATGTAAGACTTTTTTTAATAGATACAATATACAGACAGATCTACCCAGAAACAGCCATGAACATACCTGAGTGATGAAAACCGCAGCTGACCTGCACAGCTCGCAGCTCACAGTCAAATCTCACTGCCCCTGGTGGGTAGGTGGTTATTTTGCTGGCATCCTTCTCTCCACGCTCACTGCTGCCATCTAAAAGACAAACATTCAAGTCAGCACATTTGAGTAGAAAAAGGGGATGAGAGTGAAGTTTAACTGCAACTTCAGACCGTCCAAGTGGATGTCTCTGCACAGTCCTGGAAAACTGAGCTGGAGGAAAGAGGACTCAAGAAAGAAGGAAGAACGAGGGAAAGCATGCCGAACTAGAGAGGGGGGAAAACAACACCTCTATAACAGAAAGGCTTTTGGCAACCAGTCCCATAAAAAGACCCGTCTCTCCATGAGTTAAAATAAAAAAAATTTAGTGGACAGATGGTTTGCTTCTCAAATAATTAGATTTTATTTAACATCTGTCTGTATTCAATGAGGAAAAGGAAATCTGGTTTACCCTGAGCCCTGTGTAAGAGGTCAGAGTTGTGGCGTGTGAGTGGAAAAGGTTGGACAGAGACCCATGCATTACAGTAAATATAATGACTGTAAATACCATTTTGGACCAGGAACCAGTTCACTGTAATCAGCCCCATATATGGTTTAAGTTTCAATACTTGAACCTCACAGTAAATGCAAAATAAATACTGACTGGCTCATGGCCCAAAGATTCACAGGGTAGGATTGATAGTTAAGCTCATGGACACAACTCTAAATGTCAGTGAGTACAAATAAAGTGTTCTTAAATGACATTTAAAGCACACAAAAGCTGCTTTGGAAGTCACAGACAGGAACATCAATATTGCTGATTTGGGGAATGTGGAACACTGCTTCCTCTTCAAGAGTGTGATATTATGAAGATGTTCGGTGGAAGTATCTCAAATAACCAGACCTCACAACTGTGCATCAACCACAATGCATAGTTCTGTAAAAGAAAGTTACTTAGCAACGAAAAGGTTTCTCAATTTCCTAAATGACTTTAAGGAGGAAACGACTGCAGCTCTAAACTTTAATGCTACTACACAGGCATTTAACAGGTATGTAACATGACAACAAACTCATTGTTATCCTAAACAGAGATTAACCATATGAAGAGTATATAGGTCTGACAAATTCATCCACCACAAGCTATCACAATTCCATACTACACACACTACTTCTACACAGCTTTTCAGTAAATATAGTATATAATATAGTATATTCAGAATGTCTGAGTCTCTATATTAATTTCCTATTAATGCGAGCACATACATTCTTAATTTTCATTTATTCATTATTTTCTATATACACTGCCCAAAGGAAGTGGGTGCTCACAGATAAGAAATGAATAAAACAGATTTTAGATTGTAATCAAACAGCTGTGACACACCCCAGAAAACAAAAATAACTTTTAGATATTAATGATTTTTAAAATGTATTTATAAAGTTTGAGTAGCAGTGATATTCCAATGAGACAGTTTATCTGCCATGGACTGGCACGTTATGTTAATTTATTTTCTATACTTTTATATATTAAGGAATTTAGCATACAGTACATACTGTGTACTGTTAGCATGTAGTATGAAACTGGGACATACTAAGTCTAAGCCGCTGATGGATATTGGTCCAGGTAAAGCTCAGACCTGCAGTTTCAGTCCAACCTGCATCAACTATCATCAAGAAAAGTGACAGCAGCTGCTGTTTAAAATAGCTGCCTTTGATATTTGCACAGGCAACAACTGTAAAAAGTTTACTTTCGATTGTTTGTGTGTTAAAATGGAACTGCTGTGAATACTGTGAATAGTAGAGAGAATAGTAAGTGTTATGTCCCTTCTGTCTTCCTGGTTACTTTGGACTACACAGTATGAATATAGACTGTTCTGTGTTTACTGCTGAACATTTGAATAATACTTAGGTGTTCCTAAAATAATTTACATATATGTTGTTTCTTGGTTGAATAGTTTGCTAGCGACAATAAACTATTTCTCAAGACAAATAATAATGCTTGATTTGTCTGTTGGCTAAATGCCTGAATAGTTTATTAAGGCAGGTTCATAGGTGTTGAAATGTTTTCAAGTCTGTGAGTTTTATCATCTAAAAATATGTATTTTGAAACTAACAACTGCTTCTTAGTTGTCATATTTTTTTAGCCTGTCGTTCATCAAAGCTTGCTCTTCTCAGCACTTGCTGTTTTGTGTGCTTGTAATGCTGTAGTTGTAGCCACCGAGAGACAAATCAGCTGTTATGGGAGAGATGCTAAATCCAGTTAGACAAAGACACTGATTTCTATTTAGGTCTAATCAGCAGCAGTGGCTAGAGCAGGCATCCTGGTCTAAAAGTTAGAACTGCTAAACCAGAAAATAATTTGTCCAAAATTAATTTGATCAAATCTTTATTGCACCACAGTCGTTCCCTATGGTAACAAAGCTGAAGCAACATGAAATAAATCAAATTTAAAATGGAACCAGCATGTTGAAGAGATTTGTAAACCCAATCTAAAGGCTTCATAGTCATTTCTCAACTGTGAGTCAAAGTGAGCCCTCATTGCCATCAGGCTACATCGTTGGTTACCATGCGACCAGGTGAAGACACAACAGTCCTGCCTTCAGAGAGTGAGAGAGGAGGTGGGCGGGACAGCCAGATTGGGAGATGAGTCAAAGGGGTGTCTCTGCACCCGTTGAGTTAGTGAAGACCATAGTACCTTTGTGCTTGTCCCGTTTATGCCTTAGTGCCTGAAGGGGTCTTATTCTGGCTAGGGCCTGCTCACGCTGGTTCATAAAAATGGGACCAGGATAAACAAGGGGGCCTGGGGGAGAAAGAAACTTTCACATGCATGCACAATGCTCACACATGGGAAAGAACACATGATAATACTACACCACAATAATACACACTCACTGAAAAAAATTATAAGACAAAAGCAAGGGGGAAGTCACCAAGGCACAACACCCACGCTCACACAGCACCTGAAAGTTATTTCAAACTAAAAGGGATGGACAAACTGTTTGTAGCCTCAGTCTATGTATTATTATTCCCATCCCCCACATCCACTTTCTCCCTGTGCTTATGTTACATTCTCAATGATTTAACGTGTTTACGTTAAATTCAGAAGTCTTAATTTCATAAAGGCAACATAAACCATACATTTCTTCACTACGCATTGCCCCATTCTGTCTAGCATTGATCCATACCTCGACCTTCCTCCAGCCTGTGTCTGCGGTTGATCCTCTGCCGTTTCTCTTCCTGACGGATCTGAATGTGCTCCTCGATGTTCACTCCTGGAGGGGGAGGGACAGGCACAGCTGAAAACACAAAAGGCCCCAGGTACAGGCAGCCGACACAGGATGCAGCAGCAGGAGGAGGAGGAAGAGGGAAGACAGAGCAGAGCAGAACAAAACAAGACATACATCAATGGATGATGGAGAGATGCGATGGAGAAGCAATGACTCTGCACAGCACAAGAACAAAATAAAAGATGAGCGACAACAGATATGTGAAATACTGCATTTAAGCAAATTCAACAAACAAGTGTGACATGTGCAGCACAAGCAGCACGCTGGCACATATGCAGATAGCTTGCCCACATCCCTGTTCAAGTAATTTATTCTGATCAATTACAGAGGATAAAGCATACTGCACACTAATGAAAATGGGAAAATGACATGGTGTATGCATGAGCTTTTGGCATGCTTATGATTATCAGACCTTATGTGCACAACGTAGATAACACAGGTGGTGATACACATGAGATGTAAATGTATGAATGACAGGGCAAAGCGGGGGGAAAATGAAGATATAAGATATCAGTGGACATACCTAGCAGTAAGTCCAATGGAATCATCTCCTTCACAGCATCAAAGATGCCTCTCTGTCTGGCCTCCTGACCATCTAGCTCCCTGGCACAAGCTTTGCAACAGCCACACGCCGAGCAGCCAGACTCCCCGGACCCACAGCCACAGATACTGGTGGACAGAAAAATGCAGAGACAGATAGCCACATAACAATTAACACAAAGACACATAATGCATTTGAGAAAATAAGTCACCAGTCTGACAAGCATCAGTGAGGACAAGTGCTGTACAAGTATGTCTTCTTACCCCCCTGGTACTCTGTCTGGCCGCCCACTGCTGACACAACTGGCACCATAGCCGGTGCAGTCTCCACACACTGTGCAAACCATGCACTGGTCCAGCTTCCACTTGTGCATACCGGGCTGACACATCATGCTTTTCTCCTCTTTCTCCTCTAGCTCATCCTCCAGGTCCTCATCCATGGCTGTGGCCATGCTCTCCACACCAAATGCTGTAACAAGCAAACACATACATATACAGCCCAAGTGAGAATTAATGTATTTAAAAAAAAAAAAAATCAGATACAGGATAGTAAATTGCATATGCATTTACCATTTTGGCCTGCATACGATATTTTATTCTATTAATTATATTTTAAAAAGTACATTCAGGGACTAAACATTCACATGATTACACAAGATCAAGTTATTTTTGAATAGAGAGTAGCATGGTACCAACTGCTCCTGAAGACTGTATTGCATTATAGGTTGTTTGTACCCTTAAGATGTGGTTTGTGTTAGCTCCGTTCAACCTGTAGGGTTCGTGTAAATGAAATTTTCTACCATGGAGGAAATAACTCATGACGAGTGAAACTGACTCAAAAGCATCTTTGAGCATCTGCACTTTAGAAACAGACCACGGGCTGAAATATCTGTCAAACAGCCAAGAATTATTGCTGTCACAGTTAACAAATGAGCTCAAAAAAGACAAAAAGAAAAGCTGAAGATTGCCAATTGTTGGAGAAAATAACTTTGATTGCTTACAGGGCACTGATGTAGTGTGAGTAAGTGACTGATAGACAACAAATACGTTGTTATTTAAGGGGGGGGGCATCTTACAGTCTAGACAGACATACAAACCAGTCTATATGTAAAGTGCATTAAGATGACTTTTGTTGTGATTTGGCGCTATATAAATAAAGACTGATTGTTTGATCTTATTATCAGAGTGGTCTTACATTCAGGCCAACACAATAATTTGCCTGTATTTGTACATTTGCTTACCTTTGCCTGCCTGGCTCATAGCTCCAGTGTCTCTGCCACACTGACCCTTATTATTCACCCCAAATGTCCACACTTCTCCAGTCTTAGTCAGGACACATGTATGGGCTTTTCCCATGGCAACCTGAGTTACAAAGTAACCTTTCAGGTCTGTCACCTGGCCTGTTGAGAGGAAAATACTAATTTTGATGAAAGTGAATAACATGACTTACAGAGATTTTTTTATACACATATATGCATATATATATTTATTTATTCTTTAAAAAGTTTTGAATCAGTCTATTAAATCAATGTAGACAATGACAAGAAACTACTGAAACATCACAGAAAATCTGACTAAGTCAGTCCACTCACAGGTGCTATCACTGTAAATGGCATCTTTGCCAAACATGTAGAGCTCTCCATCCTTGGTGACAATGCTGCTGCTGCCATTGTTGCATGCGGTGTACACTGCTGTCTTGGTCTCTAATTTGATCATCTTCTTAGGCTTGTAGGGCTTAGGCTGTCTGCGACTTTTAGCTGCAGAGGAAAATGATACTTCAGCTTTAGAAGTGAGCTGGCTTTGATTTTGTGTGTATCAAAAGATTCATCTATTTTAGTGATATATAAATAATTCTAGTTTAAATTTGCCTTACTGGACTCTCCGTCCTCTCCTTTGCTGGCGGAGCCTGTAAAGAACACACTTCCATCTTCAGCTACTAAAAGTGCATGAGACCCATCATGGCCAACTGAGAACTGAAGGATCTTGGGAGACTTTGTGACAGGCAGTTCCACCCATTTCCCTGCTGACGGACCACCCTGCTTTATACCCAGGCTTTGGTACTTTCCTGTGTAGTAGATCTGAGGGAGGATGGAGAAGGAAAACAGAAGCAAACATTATGTACTGTATTTGTTATTGGACTCCACTGTGACAAAAGCTAAACTTGCTAAGCTTGCTTTCTCCCCCAGTGTTTTTTGTTAGATGATGTCATGCAAAGGCTGCTGCTGGAGGTGAGAATTTTTTTCTGACTCCAATCATCTGATATTCCCACTTATAATTACATAATCCAAACATGCAACAAAAACAGTAACTTCTAGGCCACTAACAGTGAGCCCTTGACTGTTGTGACCAATTTCACATGCCTGGCATAATGTCCAGTCCAAGTAATGAGTGAACTTTGTGCTAAGACACAGGTTAGCTGCTCCTATTTTTACCCATCCAGTTGGTCTAGATTGGAGTAATCTGCAGATAAGGTGTGCTGTAAGATTAGGCCTCTACACAGAGACAGAAATGTGCAACAGGCAACTGCCTGGACTGCTATCTACAAAAGACGCACACTGCACCACACCTACATTATAGCTACACAGGACAACACCCTTCACACACCCCAAGAAACTACTTATTTAGAATTCTCATGTTACCAAGACAAGGTGCAGAAAAAATGTAAAATATGTTCAACAGTGAATTACATCCCTACAGTGATAGGTCTGACTTTTATTGATTACAAAGACCCTGCAGTCAGAGTCCGCTGAGTCACTTCCAACAGCCTGCATGCACAGACACAAACATATTATCTATGCTTGATGTGCTGTTATTTCAGTTTTTCATTTCTACACTGTAAGCCAGAGACAATGTTTAACTGGGTGAAATACTCTAATCACTTCTAGTTATTTCAGCAGGGACGCCACTTTATAGGCTTAGTGTGCATACAATCACTAACAAGGGTTGGGTCCAGAGCACAATGAACAGTGCTAAAACCATGAGACATCCAAAAAATAGGGTTTCAACATGAACTATTATATAAAAGACAATTTAGCTTATGGTGGCACCAAATATTTCCAAAACAACACAACATTTTTTATTGTTGTGCTTATTTTTAGCCTGAATCTAGGAAAAACCTATTGTGACTAACGACATACAGATGTTAGGAACTAAGGGAATTGTCAGTTTTCTATGATGGGCATCATGTGGCTGTTGTGACATAGTAGGGAGAAAACACATGGAGAAACACTATTCATTTAGAGATTTTTCCATAGCTGTATCCTCCTGAGTGTGTGGTCGGTCATTAGCAATACAAAAGCTCCCAAAGCGCAGCTGTTGAAGCTTTTCCAACCTCCATTTTAGACACACCATTAGAGAAGAATTTCACTCTCACCTTTCCCGAGGCAGTTTTCATCAGCGCAAATTCCCTGCCAGCTCCAAGCAACGCTGCCTCTTCATCAAAGCCTGTGCCTGAGAGATCAACATACACTATTTAGAACCTCAGACGCATACACATGGAGACAAGAAGGTGTGAGACATTCTTTTATATCTGTGTATTCTGAACTTATTGTGACATATTTGTAACCTTGTAGACACATATAGAGTACAAACTGTCTGTAGAAGATGCAAAGGAAACAGAACCTATGAGAATCATTACCCGTAGGCTCAATGTTTTTTTTTTTTTTCCCCCACTTACTGATGATGTGCAGATCTTTCTCGAGGTCAAAGAGAGAGATACCGCAGGCGTGCAGACATTTTCGTGCCAGCTTCAGCTGCAGTTCCTGCTGCAGGGCCGGGTCTGAGCTCATAGTATAGATCCGCACCACGAAACCATCCTGTAGGAGTCAGGACCAACAGGAGGAAATGCTGTTAAGTCCCACAACACAATATTGGTACAGTTTGGGATTTTCAGTCCATCTAAGAACTGTTAAATACCGTATAACCCCTTATTTTATACAAAACCTATCCAAGCTTCACCTGATTGAATGTGACAGTCAAAATGAATCATAGGAAGAGTTTGACATTTTGGGAAATATGCCTGAGATGAGAGAATAGACACTACTTTTGTGTCTGTACGCCAAGTGTGAATATTTAGCAAAGAGAAATAAGGGCAGCAAGGCAGAAAAATAGGTTTCAAACAGTTTCTTTGAGACACAGTCATTTGACTTGGCGACACTGTAGTCACGATATTTTGACACCAAAACATTTGACTGTGCATGTGTAATTGGTTATAAGCTCTACACACAACACAGATTAGAGGAGCTGTGTACGTGAATGTGTGTGTTTTGGCACAGTGGCATATGAGGCAAGTAACGCATACTCAAACACACACTCATAACTAATGTGAAGGATACAGGCTACATTTTAGATTACCATATGGATTACGATTACATTATTATAGTCACAGATAAGTGTGTATCAAGTGGAGTCGCAGTGTGTTTAATCTACTGAGGGAGTGGCCTGAGTAGTATCTATAGCATAACTTAGTCGTGTCAGTGTTAATGGAATACCCATTTATCTTAACAAGACCATGAAGCATGTGACAGCTAACCACTACTCTCAGAGCTGCCAGAGATGTGGGTTAGTCAAACTGAATGGCAATGTGGCTGGAAGAGGGGACAATTTACAGGGAAAGAAGTGCAGAGAGGAACACAGTAAGGAAATGATTGGGAGACAATAGGGCTATAAAAAGAAATGAGGGGTAACATGGGGCTAGTCTGGTTTTCCACTAAGTGATAACGATGACGTTGCTCTTTGATTCCTGCAGAGCAGTGCACATGTGCCTCTCTTATTATTAGTCACAGCCCACTATCCTCTGGCCACATATTCACCTTGGTGCTTGGCTCACTACATATAATCATCTTCCTGACACCACGCTGGACTTATGGTCTACCCCCACAATGGTCATCCTCTTCTTCCCATCATCTGAACCCCCCTCTAGTGGTTTTCTTCTAGTGTTAGTGTTCTGTGTGGTAACTGCATTTACTGGCTGCCCGCTAGAATGCATGCAGCCTCAGAGGAAACCCCCCCCTCCTTCCACCTCTCGCTCCTTCCCACACATCCAGCCCCTTTCATTTGCCTAGAAACTGCTATCCAGGAGGAAGGCTAGCTGCAATGGGCAGATATATGGATTTCACATTGTCCCCTCCCCCCACGCACATTAAAGAGCGCTTATGCAGATAACTGCTTGTGAGATTAAGCTCGCTGGAGAATACCCACATGTGGCACCACTAACCTCAGTGCCACGCCTACATAAACCTCACACACAAGCAAACATCTACACACAGATGTAGCTACATGCCAGCCCCCCCCCCTGCTCCACAGCCCCCTGTGTGGCACAGCTGATGATCAGCTGAGGGCCCTTCTTATGTGAGGCTGAAATCTCCAAAGGAGGGGAAGGGACACAAGCTTAAAAATCAAGAGCTGCATCTAATTTTAACTAACAAATGATTTGATCTTCACAAGCAAAGCGGCAGATAATGAAAGTGTTTTCACAGAAGCACAAAAAAGATGACATGTGTGTACGAACAACTGTGGAGTAGGAAGCTAACCATGAATAAACAAGGTCTTTGCATTTCTTCCCATTTTCTCTCAACACAACTGTTGAGAAAAATTGTCACCCCTCTGTGAGATCAACTATATTAGCCAATAGCTTAAATGCAACCAAGTCAATAGCTATGTTAGAGTGTTTAAACCTTCTTGTGACAGCCTGCCTGCAGGGAATTTCAAAGCATTACAATTATATAAGACTATAACAGCCCATAAGTGCATAAAATAGCCAGCTCTTTTCGCCATGTTTCCAGCAGACTCAGGCAGTACAGCTGAGGAACTTTCTGGCTGCAAAGGTAAAGTTTAGGAATGATGGTGCATTTTATTTTTATAGTAATTAAAAAAGGGACAAAGCACTTACATCTTTGCAGGCTGCGATCTGGTTGATGTACTCTCCGTCTGTGAAGATTATGTTCTGTCCATCTGCATGTTGACCTACAGAAAGAAGAAATATCACAGAAAGAAATATATCCAGTATTTTCTTTACTGTCATTTTGATTACTTCACTTCTATGAGGTGTTTTTTTTTGTAAATGTTCTTTCAAGTACCTGGCATGGTGACAGCCCCCTCAGGCTCCAGTGTCTCAGGGTTGATCTTGATGGCCGACATACTATGGTTACTTGTGTCCCGATACAACAAGAACCCCTAAAGAGATTAGATAAATAACATTGATGATCAACATCCCTAATTTAAGCACTACAACTGACTTATCATTGACCAAGATCATACTGCATTTTAACAAGAGATGTTGAGACTAATGAGCTCAACACAAAATTAAGAAATGATTACCGGTACAAATAACCAGCATCATGTCATATGGACTCTAAATGTGAACTGAACTCTTAACATTGAATGCAAGATACATTTTATGTTAAAAATTCAGTTCAGGGCTATGAAGACTAAAGCTGTGGGAAGAGTAAATATAAGGGAAGAACATATTGATGAAAGATTAATTGTTTACCTGAGCAAAGCCCAGCCATGATCTCTTCTCCTTTCGATTCCTGATACGAGACGTGGAGTTGTAGACATGTCCCTGTGAGGCATTGATCACACATGAGCAGATATCCACAAACACTGACAAGCATTCATTCCATGTAGATAAAAAACTGCAGAAAACTACAAACACTGGATCTTAATGTTGGCAAAAACAGAAAAAAATAACACCTTTAAAGTAGAACTGTGGCTGTGTTTATTGCCTTTGTTCGGGGGAAATACTTTATATGGTGGTTTAATTTGATTTCATGACATTATTCTGAGCACAAAAGTCAATTCAGTCAATAATTACTACAAGGCCATATTTTCATGGCTGTGCAGCAGCCAGCACAGTCAGAATTCAGACAATTTATTTCCTGACATTGAAATTGCCTTTGCCCATCTGTGTGGTCTTTTGATGCCAAGTGCAGAGCACCTGCTGTACAGGTGGAAGGTTTATTCAAATGAGGCAGTGCAAAGTGAGTTCTTAGTATTTTGGTGAAATGGGTCACTCTGTTATTCTTTTGTGAATTTACAAACAAGAAAAAATAAATACTTGAGCATATATACAATAGTGTATTAATAATGTAAATATACCATTTTAATTTGACACCCTCGAAGCTGAGTATGCGTTTGAATTGTCATTAAAAATGTGTCTTACAGCAGCATTTTTCTATAAATGAATATGATTGATTCTTGGAAACGGAGCTCTGCACCTTCCAGACAATAATTAAAATTATTTCCTGAAGGAGACTCTATCTATTTGTTGAACTATTGTTGTCACGCTTCACTGTAATTAGCTCAGGGCTATGAGACTAGTGATGTGACTGATCTATCACCACGCCCTCCAATTATAATCCACTTCACCCAGTCCCTTTACACTACAGGCTGCCACACATACATGAATCAGAATAGTAGGTGCAACTGGAGATGCCCATACAATCCATGCACTTAAGTCCCACCACTTTGTTCCTATCACATAGCACTTGCACGATCAAATAGACCTATTTCGGAAGCTAAAGAGCTACTGCTGTTTTCAAAAAACTATTGCTAGTACATGCATCTCTTTCTTGCACACATTAGACACAGACATAAATATTCATGCTGTCTTGTGAAAACCACACATCTCCAAAGAACAGAAGTTTAGTTTTGTTTATCTTTTTCTGAATTAGGAAGATTTTATCAACTTATCAAACAACTTCAGTTAACCAGAAAAAATATTTAACATCAAATTTGGATATATGTGGTTGTGGCTGAACAGTGGCAACACACAGTTGTCTGTGATACATACCCTGACAGTGCCGCTGTATCCAGAGCCCACTTTATAGAGTCCATCCTTGCAGAGCAAATAGAGAAAGGAACCGTCAGTCTGCAGCAGACAACGCTCATCCTCGTCAATGGCCACCTCTTTCAGGACCCATTTGTTCATCAGGGCTGCGCGTTTGATGCCATTCCCGAACCAATCCTGGATTTGAATCTTTCCCACCAGGACAGCTTGTACACTCCTCTGTAGTGCGTTCAGTATGGTGGGCACCTGGTGACATGCAGGAAGACAAGAAAAATGCTGAAATGTTGAAGGATTAAAAATCTCCAATGTGACATAAAAGGCTGTATGCACCAGCTGAGAACTGAGAGAACCAGCTGGTGAAGTTTTCTGTTACTGATTGAATCAAACTGTAATAGTGGCTGTGACTGTGGTGACCTGCATACCTGTATTTGCCCTCTTCTCATTGTGCCCAAACACATTTTCACACACATTCCCATCATTACTGTGGCAGCTATGACCCACACTGTTGATGTAACCATTCACACACACACACACACACACACACACACACACACACACACACACTCCTAGAAAATGAAGCACACACTTTTTGTCAGCCTGCCTCCCACTGTGATGATTCACAGTCCAGTCAAATGCCAAATATGTGAGGATGCCTCACCAGTACTGCTCTAGTATGGGCATTACACATCTGCATGAAAATGAAGGTGAAAAGTGTTTGATGTCCACAAAGACTGTTATTAAGTTATTTGTCAACATTAAGTAATCTGTTTAAAAGTGTTTAATTGCAACAGAAGTCTTGATACAAAGCAGAAGAAACAAAAAAGGAGAGACAGAGAGGCTTGACAAGGAGGACAAACTACAGATCGAAGCAAACAGAGGACCAGCTAATTGGCAGAAGAATGCAGGCAGGCTAACATAATCAAACATGAGACTCAGAGAGGCCTGACATTTTCCAAAACTCAATTTGTGCAGCCCAGACGTTGCCCTTGGTCTCTCTGTTCAAAGGATGAAGGAACCAAAGGTTACATTATTTGTCTAAAATGCACCTTTGAGATCCAAAACACTTCTTCTAATCTAAAGGACAATAGGAATAGAAGCAGGATATGAAATTCCTGGTGGACATTGTTTAGAAATTCTGTCGACAACAAAGCTGTTCCAGTTTTCAGTTCAACAAATGTGCATAATGTTTGATTAACGTACTATCATCCAGATGATCAGCACAAAGAAATGATGTTGATATATAATAATCAGTTACTCATACAAAGGAAGACTCACATAACAAGATAACTCGAGTGCAAAGCACACTCTGTTCTCAGACTAGTGTTCATAAAAATAGGTGAACATTTGTTTGATGTAGTTTAACAACTGTGCATGCAGTGAAGTTGTCAGATGCAGTCTAATTACCTGTATTGTCTGGCAGGCATGGCTGCCGTTGTTGGTGAGGATGGCAGAGACGGCCTGCAGGATTTTGCCTGTGTCACCCCAGGACACCACCAGACTGAAGAGGCAGGCGCAGGACAGGGCGGTGATGGCCTGTCCTGTTGGGTCATTAGGTCCTGTGCTCCGGACCGTGGTCTCCAACAACAACTGGAAGAGAGACTCTGAGGAAGGACATACATCGTGGCATGGTTAAACATTTCTGAAGAGCGTGTAAACGAAAGTATTCCATGTCACTAGAGGTGAAAAATATATTAGAAACACAATTTAATACACACACAATGGAATATAAAACCACAAGTAATCCAACAAAAACAAACAAAAATCATCATCAACATTTCTCTGATAATGTCAATAAAGCTGATCCACAATCTGGATTTATTGCAGGTCTGATGTACTGTATTACTTTGAATTATACATATATACCCAATAAACATGCATTTTTGGTCTCACCTAACACATCAGGAGGTTCAGTCTGGAAGCCCTCAGGCTGTTGTCCCTGCAGCATGTCCAACAGGGCTTGCAGGCTACGCAGACACAGTGAGGGATGAGAGAACCGTGTCTCTTTTATCAGTTCAAATACCCCACACAGGCCGATGCCAATGATCTGCAGACACACAAAAAAGAATTTCTATGAACTAAAAATACAAAAAACAGCTAGACACTGTGATGCAACTTTACAGCAAATGTAACATAACAAACTGACATGAAATGTATTTTTACTTTACCTTCTGTCAATATCTTAACTATACTTAATTGCCTTGTTGCTGTAGTTTTTCTTAAACTAGACATAATCACTGAAGAAGCAATGAGTTCAGAGGCTAGAGTGGATGATTTTGTTTCATTCCATGGTCTTATCATCCTACAGTTAAAGTTAAGTATCTTATACTGGGCTCCAGGCCCACAGTATGTACAGTTGTGACTGCTGACTTCAACATCCACTATTATGGTTTTGTATAATGACAGACCCACTTGAGTGTATGAAGAGGGGCAGCAGGCACAGGAGTTTGGCCTAGAAAATGATGCCTTCTCGTTGTCAGTATGGCTTGTTAGTGAATATAATAATACTCCAATGTTATTTTCTATCTCAGATAAGATCTAAGATTTGAAGCCTTAAAAAAATAGACAAATGTTGGATAATGCCAGTGATGCGAAATATAAATATACACATACCACATACAATAAAAAAGATACAGATAAATATATATTACAATAGTTCTTCCACATTTGTGGGCTAACAAGCACTCACACACTATATACACACACAAGATCCTCAACATATGGCTCATTAACAAGCATTATCAAGCTAGAATTGAAACTAACCCAACCCGCCCCAAAACATTATATAATCAGTAGTCTGAAAGATGTAGTCTGAAAGAAGATGAAACAGCTACAGTCATCTCAGTTACCATAATGTACTACAATAAAGACTTAAAATGAAGTCTATCTATCTGCGATACTTCACTATTTACCTGCTAACCAATATAATAATGTACAGCAGGCAAGCACAAGTTATAAAACATTAAGGTTGCATGTTGACAACATTTTGAGCTACTATAGGAAAAAAATGGAGGTACAACATGGTGGCCTCACAGATGAAAACCGCTCCCTATGTAGAAATAAAGAATCATTCTAGAGTAATGAAAACACAACAATTCTTATTTTCCGGTGATTATACACTAATTAAAAATACAATTTAAGAATATTATGTTTGGGGGTGGCTGTGGCTCAGGAGGCAGAGTGGGTCACCCACTAAATGGAAAAATCAGCAGTTTGATTCTCAGCTCCTACTGTCCGTATGTCACTGTGTCCTTTGGCAAGATACTTAACCCCAAATTGCTCCCAATGGCTGCATCAATGGTGTATGAATGTGTGAGTAAATGGGTGAATGTGACATGTAGTGTAAAAGTGCTTTGTGTGGTCAAAAGACTAGAAAATCCCCATAAAAGTACAGACCATTTACCATACTGTATTTCTGCCATTGGATTTTAAATCGTACTCTTACTGGTCCTTTAAATTTAACTTTAATTTGGCCATTTATGGTGCATTTGTTCAGTACGGCTTGATAGTTTACTCCATTTTATTTTTGCAAAGAAAAAAAAAACCAATAGCCTATTTTACTGAAAATGGGATATCCAGAAAGACAAGGTGCCTTGCTCAGACAAACGCATTGGGGTCAGCTATATAATATTAAAGACTTTTTATTACACTTGGGACTTTCTTGTTTGCAACTGCTGTAGCCCCTGACTCCACAGAGCACCGTTGTTCATTGAGCGCAATTTTTTTGTTTATAAAGCAAATGTGCACTTTTGTCAAGGCTTCTTGTAAAAGTCACTGAGTTGATGTATCAGTCAATAAGCCTCTGAGTTGACTCGCTTTTTTGACAGCTGAATCACTGCTTTATTTTAAAGGCACGTCATTATACAAAAAGTAACTCCAGGTGACAATGACAGGATGGAACTTTTCCAGATTGTTGTCTCTTAATAAACTAAATACATAATCTGTGATGAACACAGAAAGGGATGATTGATACAGAGGGCAGAGCACAGCAACTGTGTTTCCTGCTTCAAGCTTTTATCTGCATTGTTAAATGCGGCAACTACAGTTTAAGACTCAAGTGCACTATTATTCCATTTTGTTGTAGGCAGCTGCTTTGCTGGTGCTCTTCACTGTACTGTAACTGCAGTACAGTACAGTGAAGACACACCAGATGGTTTGTTACATAGACAGGACCATCTGAGAAGTCATCCTTGGCAACTGTTTGGAAAAGGGAATGCGCTTTCAAAAAAATACTTGGCAGGTGATTGGATGAAATCATCATCTATCACCATCTTACTTTGCAAGGCAACTGGATTTGTGAGATCACAAGATCATAGAAGAATCATCACAAGAAGCTAACACACACATAAATTGAAGCCATACCAGTCAGATTCTGTTGTGATCTCATGATCTTATGTCTCCAGCTGCCACGCATTGTGAGTAACTGTGTGGAGATATTAAATACTTCTCACGTGAGACTATACTAAAAGGAATAAAGACAAGGTTTAAAGGTTGTGCTTCTAGACTGAATTTTGAATAAGAAAAGATCATTACAGATGGGGTATTTAATTTTTTCTCGTGTTCAAATGACAGTTTACATTTTAAATAAAAAGTGACAGCCCTAAAGCAGAGTAAGAAGAATAAATCAGCTGCCACAGTAGGAGTTGGGGAAACAGAGCAGGAGAGGCTGTAATCCTCACAGGATGTGGGTTTCAAGCCTCTGGTAAGGTGACTCCAACTCTCACAACAGTAAAAAGAATGAGCCCTGCATACTGGCCCAGGCTCGGTGCATCCTTTACATAAAGAATACAGGCTGGACTTAGCCTTATCACAAAGCGATGCCAATACTGCCTGCTGCTCATACCTTTGGCAGCTTGACGGCGGGCTCACGGTACTCCTCCTCCTCTTCGCTGTCTGAGTCGCCGCTCTGCACAGAGCTCCTGGAGGCCAGTGCTAAGGAGGCCTCTCTCTGCTGCCAGTCCAACACACAGTGCCGCACATTGCAGTAGACATTGAATGCAGATGGGTTGCTGTGCAGCTTGATGTCCGGCACGCAGAGGGCTCCATCTAGACTATCGGCCTGTGGAAAAAACAAGAGTGGTGGTGGTCAGCAAAACCTTCACTTGGTGGCCTGTATTATAGCTTTTAGTGTATCCATAAGCTACTTAGCACACCACATTTAAAAAGAGCAATGTCAATTATTTATAAGCAGAACTAGTTGTAAAAAGTCGCAGTTAGGATTACACCTGTAGTTCAGCTAGCTTAGTCTATCCAAAAAAGCACCTTTTTATTACAAGACACAATTTAAAAGATCTGAAACAAAGAGGCATGTCTTGAGGAAAAATGTATTCTGCATGTTTAGGGAGCAGAAAGCAAAATTTAATTAGATCTCTAAGGAGCAGGTTATTTTTGGAAGCAGCATTAGCTTCAGCTTTTAGTCCTGATAATGGTCACTTGGTCCAATCCAAAACTGAAAGTGACAAATTGCTGACTGTTTCAGATTATCTCTGCCTTACCTATAGAAAGGTTATAGATAACAACTCTTGTTATCTATGACAGGAGTTGTCAGTATGATGTTACAGAGACTGGTTAATGATTCATTCATATCAATTTGTGTCTCTCAACATCCAGTGTGAAGGTTGCAGTTTGTGGTTAGTGTACTCTCATCAATACAAATAGTATTTGGATTGAAGAATGACAGTAAAATCATTACAGAGAAGCTTAAGCACTTAGGTCTAAACAATCATTATGATTAGAGAAACAGAGAAACTTGATAAACTAATTGATACGCTTAATCCACCTCTCCCCACACCCTCAAAGGAAGGCCTTTTTAACTACAGTCCTGAGGCATCCTCTAGGGAAGCTTATTGATCAATTGTGCCTCTGTTGCAGTGTTGCCCTCTCGGCATAACAGTCACAGGAGGTGATGTCATCTATTTGGGGAAGAGGTCATTCATTCTCAAACCAATGGGGAGGATAGTACTTCCCTCTCATCTAGCATCGTGTGTGATGCCCTCTTTCCTTGCCGCGAGAGCAGCATCTGTGAGAGACTGCACAGCATTCACAAAGGAACATACTGCCTGGAAACAGCACTTAAAACCATCTACAATGCAGAGATGCCGTAATAACCCAAACCCATGCATCACAAGAGAGTGAGAAATGGTTTCTAGTAGATGACAGCAAAACTACAGGGTGAAGATACAGTCTAAATACTGCATGTTGAGCCTGACCACAAGAAAGTAGACAGCTCAGCATTTTTGTCATATATTCAAAAGGGATCATACTAAGATTTTAAGTTCTATAATATTTATATAATATCTGTGTGCATGCAACTTTTTATTGTCTAAAATGCTCAGTAAGCACAGTGGTGCAGAGGTTTATCTCCTCACAGTAAGACAGTTAATTCGAACCCACCAGATGGCTGGGGCCCTTCTGTGTGGTTTGCACGTTCTCCTCATGCCTGTGTGGGTTCTCTCTGAGTTTTCTAAGTATAATAAACCCCCTTGAACTGATTCTTTATTATCTCAATTTGCTCCATTCGGTACAATAACAAAAGAGCCCATAAGAGTGCTGCTATTACTTTATTTTCTAATTTATGGTGCATGCACTAGTACTGCTGGTTGAAAACGTGTTTTCAGAAATGATGCTCTAGTCTACATCTCTGACAGACCACAAAGGAGCTGAGACGTGGTCCTTTGAGTGAAAAACTATATGTGACAGGTTTCAATAGAGCTGCCTGACAGTCTTCAATTTTAAACTGAACGATTCATTAGAAACTGGACAAATGTGACACCTTCAAGCTATGTCATGATGCACAGAAGCAAAGGCAGACCTAGTTATGCTAATACCATAAAACTGCTCATCTTATGTGTTTTTTCTCTCTTTGTAAAAGCAACAACATATTGGTCATCAGATTGTTTATGTGTTTTTGTCTGCATTTCACTGATTATTTAATGACCAATTAAAAGCTTTAGATGTGGTTGATAAAGCCTCTGATGGCACTCAGACAGCTATACATTTCAGCTCGCTGGGCTTATAACTGCATCTTTCAATGTAGAGGCTCAAGAAGAGGAATTGCTATTTTGCACTATAATGTTAAATACATACATCTGCATTTCATCAACATGAAAATATTCAGTGATTAAAATAATCCATCATGCTGTTAAAGAGAGACCACCACTTTACACCTAACCCTCATACAGTGGAGAAACCACAATCAAGAATTTCAACAGTCTATTTCATTTATCTATTTAAAAGTCAGATATTATTTTGCTCTGCTGCACTACACTGTTTTCTGTAACACCCCATCTTGTCATTGATTCTTATACACATCATTCAATTCATTCTACATTATGAATGAATACATCTATTCAGTTTAAATGCAGGAAGTCATTTGACATGATCTGCATTAAAACATTTGGGATACGGAAGTCAGGGTGATGAGTGGTAACATAAGTGATAACCTTCAACTCTGGTGCCTCTGTAGTCAATCTCTTCACATACTAATTGCCAGTTTAGACATTTCTGTTTTTGAAAATCAAAACCACAAACTTTTAATACCATCAATAACATCTCCTTTTTGATGCTAAACCTTAAAAAAATATACTAAATTTGCAGAAATAACTATCTGGGGAAAAGGCTGCAGTTAATGTTTCAAAGTGAATAATCTGACTGGAGATACATTCGCATGATATAAATTTTCTTGAACATGTATATCACTAACGCAGAACAGATGCATACAAATATAATTTAACAAAGATGAGATACTATCATATAATTTTAGTTTGCTTAACCAAATCTCCATTCTCTGGCATGCTAAATGTAGGTTTCACAAACATTCATGCGGGCATTCTAATTTTTCTTCTAATTTTAATCCAATTTCATTAGAATTACCTGATTTATCCTTAGTGAGGAAATTTAAAAAATATACATTTCACAGATACACAAACAAATGACTAAATGAAACATACGGTCCAAAACATATAAGTGGTTAAAGTATATAAAAGTATAAAATGCATAGAGACCACTGAAGTGATCGCTGCCTGGCACGTCAGTCAGAAGTGAGAGGAAGGCAGTTTCTGAGAATTCATCGATGGGCCCACAGTCAGTTTCATGGAAGGCTGACAACAGCATGAATGTCTAATTTAATTAAGTGCAGAGTTGTACATGGTATCAGCCAATCCACTCAGTGAAGTACTTGCTACTGTGGTTGGCTTTTGAAAAAAGAAAAAAAAAAAAAAAACATACAGGTGTACCGCTGTCGTCATTATGACATTACTCCACTAAATCAATCATTTTTCTACCTTATACAATCATAACTACATTGTTATTATAATTATAATTTTGAAAATTAAAAATCACACATCTGCAATCATGCAAGACATTACATCACCCAGTTCAGTAGGATGATAAGTGTTTATGCACAGTCTTTTGTTCTGACTCCATGTCCACACGTACATAAGCACAGAAACAGACAAAGGGGAGAAGAGGCCCTTTCAAACCACTCTCTGATTCTGACTATGTCAGCGTGAGAGGCGTGACAGAGCAAGAGTAAGCACAACCCATACAAATACAGCATGACTGCCTGTGTTACTACCCACGTTTTATGCCTGCCTGCCTGCCAGCCTTGCTTACAACTCCATTCTCTGTCTCTGTAGAATATCTTTGGCTGTTCCAGGACATCAACTCACTGAACAAGTCACCCTGAAGAGAGTTTAACTGAGTAGTCCACTCTACTTTGAATTCCTCTCTGGAGTAGTTTTGAAATGGAAGATGACAAAGTAGTACAGCCTCTATTCTTCTTTGATACTATCACATTAATCTCTTTTGCCTCTGCTTGTAAGCTGCTCGGGAAAAAAGTGTACTTAAGTTAAATCCAAATCCACACAGACCTCAGACCAATCACAGAGCATGCTGTACTCACACTCAGAAAAACATCATGCAAGTTAGTCAATATTATCTAAGGGGATTATATTTGTTGACATCATTTAGAGATCAACTCGTTAACCTATGTTCAGTCTATGGCAGAAACAAAAACACAAACCCTATCCTGATACAGACTGGATGAAAGAGATGGAAGCAGGCAACTGTTGCCGTGGAGATGTGGAACACATTAGGTCGCTCGGCAACAGGCCATAATGCACAAGGATGAGCCACTCCCATGTGTTTCGTATTCTGCCTATCTACCTCTCAAGCTTCATGTATGGATGGGCTTCAAGGCATCTGACGAGCCCCACCAATGAAAACAATATTCCTGCCAGCCACCTTCAAGACTGCAGGAAATCTAACCTCCTTTTTAATCTTAACAGCAATCTGTTATCTGTTAATTCAATAGAGTTGAACCAGCTGCGAGCACTATGGACTTATCAGTAAGCAAATTTACATTTGTAAATTAAAACTGTCAAGTGTGTTTTATTAATATTAAGTGAAAAAGAAATACAGTATGTAAATCTTAAATTATATCAATGAAATGCTTACAGTAGAAGTCAGAATTAACATAACTTGCTTTCTTACAGTTAACATTGTATTGTGTCGTCACCTACTTTTATGTTATTTCACATAATGCGGTGTATTAAAAGGCAGATAAATAAATACTGTTTATAATATAACCTTTGCCTTACAACCCCTCTATGAATATCTATGAATATTATATAAACATAAATACAGTACCAGTAGCATTACATACAATGAACATTTTAAGGATTCATAAAACTGAAGCTATAGCATCTTTAGCTTCTGTACTGTAAAATACTCCCAAGTGAAACAGAATATTTGAGTGATGTACAATGACAAGAGGGATTTCAATCAAATTGTTCACATATGATTGGACCACTAAAAGTGGGTGGGGCTCAGAATTTAACACAATATGGAGCTACAGAGGACTGTCCATGGAAGGATCGGGGGAGGATGAGGGAGAGATGAATGAAGTAAACCTCAGCAGCCACATTGTTTTGTAAATGTAAGCTAAATCTTTGCCCACTGATATCCAAACAAACATTCCTTCTACCTCTCTCCATACTGCTCTACTAGCTACTACCACCCACAAACATTAAAGTGCGATGTGTGATGCGACGATTGTGGCTAGCTTAGCTGATGGTACAGATGGTTAGTTACACAGAAACCTGAAAAAAAATAATTGGCAGGTGACAGGATAAATCATCTCTCATCATGTCCGTAGCTGCCAGGAGCCGTAACTAGGACACCGATTAGTCTGAATCATTTGTGGATCATGAATGATATTGTGGTTTTTCGAATCTGCCTTAGAAGGTATGGGGCTAGCTACCGTACTCATCCAAAGCCACATTTTATCAGACAAACTTTTTGTAAATGCCCTTACATGTAAGTGGAGGGTGAGTCATCAAACATTTTAATCCATTTTATGGGGATTTTTATGGAAAAACAAACCAAGTCTGATTTTTAAATATAAACATGGCATATAGCAAATAAACAATTAAAGAAAGAACACAGGAATAAAACTGGGAAATTGTGTTTTTCCTTTCATGGGGCCTTTTAATATTGCTGTCTATACAATTGAGATTCTCTTACCTTTGTCCTTGATTTGACTTTTGACTTGACCTTCTGTCGTCTTTTCAGTTTCTTCTTACTCAAAGCCTTCTTTCCCCTGAAAGTAGACAGCGATTACTCAGTACTGCAAAATATATGTTTAGTAAATGGTTACACTCAAAGACATAGCATGACATTCAAGACATTTGGATTGTTTGATGTTTCAACGTGAGGAGGGTGGGAGGTATGTAAAGCGTTTTTGTGTCACACATTCTTCTTCAAGCCAGTCATAATGTGAGGGGGAAAAATAATTAATCTTGTCTCTTGTTTAGAATATCTATTAAAAACATTTGAAATGTTTGTTATGATAAGCTCACCCTCAATTTCTCGCCCTTGCAGTGCATATGTATATTTTATGCAGCTGGCACAATAAGTGTCTTTTGAAGTATAGTATATCCTATTTAACTGTCAGACGTGTAGCACTTATCTCCAGATTCAGTGTTACACATTATGACAAAGCCTGAAACAAGGAGGAGTTAGCTTTTGCAGAATTTCTTTCTCTCTTTTTTTTAATGCTTTTGATCTCTCTCTGAAATCTGTCTCTTGCGCAGGCTTATGTTTCACAAATCAAGCTGCCAATGTGAAATGCATTGGACTACAAATAGATTTACTACTAAAAACAGAGAAGCAAGGTATGAATTAGAAATCAATTTTTATCGCTACTGAAAACAGAGCAGCAGCGCATCTCAAATCTACAATTGATTGGTGGCCCTAAAAATGTTATAATTCTGTATAAATAATGCTCTGCAACCTTGAATCATTTGTTTTGTTTTACGACTGCTCTGTGCAGTAAGCTTATTGTTAGGAATAGAAATTTTTAAATTATACATTTCCCTTTTATTGTTCTTAATCATTTTTTTCGGTGACTGTTCTCACTTGTCGTTTGCAGTCTTTGTTGTCTCAATTACTGCTTGTCTATTGTTAGACTCTACGTCTGTATTACCCATTAAAAAGCTTATCCCAGGACAAAAAAATGCAAATTAGCTATGGCAAGAAGTCCCAGTAAATCAGTTATATTTATTTAAATATAACAATGTTGATGTAAGTCTATTGTCATTGTCAAACAAATAAATTAGGTTTAGAGTACTCCATTTTTATTACTTGCATCCAATTCCATATTAATTTATGACAGCCTGTCAGCATACAAACGTACTTTACAGTCTTCACCCCTTTGAATACTGACTGACTGAGCTGTTGCCTTATTAATCTGGAATGAAACTAAAAATCAGACAACTCATCACAGACATAAATGTCTGTCTGCTATTTGCAACAGCAGAATGATATCAACAAGATGCATCAGAAAAAACATGACTTGTGCATAAAAGCCCTGCCATAACAGTTACTACATGCTTGCCTGTACTATCTGCAGCTTATGTACTACACACTAACAGATTTGTTCTTCCTGCTCATCTCATCTCTATGACTTCTGGAATTGGTTAAGAAAAAACAGCCGTGCAAAGGGAATGTTAGTCACAGACACAGAAACAGTGTATTGGCCAATGCTTAGAGCACACATTGTACATTAGTAGCTGAGAAAAACAATACAGTTTGTGAGGGAGGATGCTGCAATGACCCAACTACTCAGTCTTCAACCTGACTTATTGACTGACGAGAATGACGTAACTGTATTACCCGCTTATGCCAAAAAACAGCAGATGAGTTCATCCACCGCCAAACCAAACATATCCTCATCCAAACCTTGTGTAGGCAATAAGTGATGCACTTATAGCGTTAAAGTCCATGTCTGGTCATTATCAGCCTTTGTTTCTTGACATTGAGGTGGCTGGTTTACATTAGGACCGGTTGGGGAAGGGCTGATGCTTCTCAACGTTAAGTTAGTTAACGTTAGCTGGCTGTCGACAACAGTGACGCCGTTGGGCCTAAATACACACGGCTAACTATAACAAATGTCATTATATCACCATGTAACTTAAACTATAGTGACAACTCGAGCAATGGATATTTATAAATGTTTAGCAAGAAATCAAAGAGTTGCCCGAGCAGTAACTTGCGTTTGTTTATGATTATAGCTGGGTAAAAACACACTGACAAACTGCCATCATGACAGTTAAC
>JANJYP010006358.1:0-12149 GCA_024605115.1 Rastrelliger brachysoma | reverse complement strand
TGTTGTTGTTGTTGTTGTAATTGTGGAGAGTTGGCTCTGACTCTGGAGTGTACAACCTATCCCATACAGCTGATCCAGAACTCAAATGACTCAAGCTGTTGACATGCAAGGCTGACATGCAAGGCCATCCCCATTAAAGACAGTCCTTGTGTGCTGTGACTAAAGATAGGGCAAGAAGCAATTACATACATAGGCTTCGCTGCGCTTCCAACGAAATCCATGAGAAATCAAACAATGTAGTGGGTGAGGGGATGGAAAGTCAACTTGTGCGTGATACTCATAGGGGAGTCTGTGTTAGTGAGTCATGCACAGAGGGGTAGTAAAAGAATAACAGGAAATCTGAGATTGACGGTGTGTTTGAGAAAACTACACCTTTCCTTTGGAGAGCCTGCTTCAGTTGGAGTTTAAGGACACTAAGCAATTTTCAGTTTAAGCTTTAGTGCTGGCTCTGCAGGCGGGGATGCTGCCCGAGCAAATGATTAGTGACTGCTGTTGAGATTAGTAGCCAGGTGAACATCGTGTGAATATTCAGCTCCACACAAGGTCAACAGAAGCAGCAGTTGTTGAGGAAAAAAGGGAGAAGATGAGATTGATCTTTTGTTCCTGTGTGACATTTAAACTTATTATGCTAGTGCTTTTAAGGCCACCTTCATTGGCTATCACACGTACACACACACACACACACACACACACACACACACACACACACACACACCAGTTTGTGGTGCACCTTTTGTTTGTTGAAGTGGGTGTTTTCTAAAGCAACACAAGCTAGAGGTCAAATACACTGTATGAGAGCGCCCGCAGTAAAGCAAAGGTGCCAACACGAACTGAGTTTTCTTCTGAAACAGCAGCCAGCTTAACATCTCAACCACAAGTTGTCAATGGCGGTGACAGCAAAAGTGACAAGATCAAAAGCTAACAGCTCTGTTGTAAAAGCTTGCCTCAGCTTTTCAGCTTCTTCTCAGGCATGGCATATTCCCCTGTGAGATCTGCATACAACAATCAAGCTGTCAATATGTCAAAGCAATATGGAGAGAAGAGAGCAGCGCTGCCCTCCTCAACAGCAGCATTTCAGGCTATTGTGTTCTTTACGCATCAATATTAAATAACCCCTGAGGGAGACAGACTGTAAGTGTTATGTGCACTCACTTACATTCTGACAATATTTAACACAATCAAGCCCAGATCTACTTATGGTTTATGTCCGGTACACTTGATTGCATATGGACAAATATGGAAAATTTTGAAGCAAGATGGTTCCAGCTACTGAAATGTGATGATTACTTTCTCTGTTTTATATTACAATAAATTTAATATTCATGGTTTTCGACTGTTGATCAGCACTACAGGTAATTTGAAGACATCAGCTTAGTTCAAAACTAATCAAAAATATTGAGAATGGAAAATGCAATGAATTTCTGGGATCATTTATCCTGACCATGTACTTATTGTACTCTTAAAATATATATATGTTTTCGCCAGTTCTACTACGGGCCCTCCAGGAAAGGAGACAGCACAGGAGAATGAGAGTGAAATCAATAAAAGGCTATTACAGCTACCATTAGTGCAGGCACTCTTACATAAATACTGCACACTGAGATAAAGTTTCACATAAGAAATAAGGGAGATGGGGAACAAGCTGAAACAGATGGGGGAGAGAGAGAGAGAGAGAGAGAGAGAGAGAGAGAAAGAGAAAGAGAGAGAGAGGGGGGGGAGATAGATAGAGAGGGGGGCAACAGGAGAGACTAGTCACTAGTGGTATACTATTTCAAAACAACTCAGCCTAAGGTGTCTGGCCTATTGTGCAACTCCTGATATCAGGAGTCATGTTAAATGAATTACACAGAATAGTAATGCCCATATTTCAGTGGTACTAGTGGTAACTCATATAATGCCAACTTTTACAGATACGTGCAACTATGTAATCTGTCAACATTACTTTCGACTGTCTGTGGTAACTACAAGGATTCAGGATGTGGTGGACAGACACTACTGACACGCCTCTTCTCTTCTGCTCGACAGGTAGCTGATGGATGATGAGCCACTGCGACCCAACTTCCTCATTTAGGCCTTGCAAGCTAAATAGCTAACGTTACCTCTGTTAAAATACATAGCACCTACAACATTATTGCAGCTTGCAAGGTCACCCAATCAGCTTCAATTTCAGCAAAGCTCGAGTTACCCCCTGCGTCAGTGCAAACGTCCTTCATGTATCGACATGTTACTGAAGCTCTGTGTCTGAAGTTTGTCCCAACTTTTTTTTTTTTTACCTGGAAATGAATCACCATCTGTTTGCTCGTGTTACTGACCGCTTTAGAAAGCATTCTGACTATTACTCACGCCGTTGTAGGGAAAAGATGCCAATTAATACACAAGAAGCACGTCAATTACAGTGGTATCTTTAAATTAAATGTCAGTATCAAACAGCTGTTATCACTATTAAAACCCTCAGACATGATGAGGTGGCAGGCTAGCCAGTAGCTAACCTATGCTACTCATGTAGCTTGGTGTCACATCAGAATACACAGCTCAGTATATGTATCAGCTAGCAAGCGTGATATTACAGTCCACCGCCTCGCACAAACATACCGTATGTCTCAGACATGTTGACCCTCGCTGTGTTAAGGACTCGAGCTGGCTTTTTTTAAACTGTTATCTCGATGTTGTGACAGCTGTGTTAGCCCCTTTCACACCTCTTCTGTGTGTTTATCTACGATGCTAGAGGTTTCCTTGATCCCTTCCTTGCTACCTCCGCTCCGACCACAACCAAACACAGCGGCAGCGTGTCTACGTCATTCGTCGTGTCCGTGTTGCCTTCAAGTGTAGTCGGTCTTAATGGAATTTATAAGAAAAGGTTAGAAACCGCTGTTAGAAACCCGACAAAATGGGGGTGAAAAAACCTGAATGTCATTTAGAAAAACGTGAATTTTGGCATGTACATAACTCATATTTTTATTTTATGTCATATAACTCATGAATGCTCTCGCAGACCAACGAGAAAGGTAAGATAGGATTGGAGAATCATTGAATCACTGGCGATTGTTTCCTTCCGTTTGTCAAAAGTGTGTCCCCATAGATTTTAAAACAAAACAAATTATAATTGGGGACTAATTTACCAGTTTCTATTTGTTTTCTTGATAATTAACTTAAATTCAGGCAAAGTCGGATTTAGTGAAATCTTCACTCAGAGAACTTGAAAGCATCGTTCCCAAACACGTCTAATTACATTCTTCTTATTTCTCATTCTTCACTAACGCAGTTTTAATTCAGAAAATATAATCTTATTCTAGTGATAATTATTTGATTCGATTGCAAAAGTCTGAATTGAAACCTTGCTGACTCAAGTAACCTATCGCATGTATGTAATGTATGTGCAGTAGTAAGCCACTAGATGGCAGTCAAAGATAAAGTGATTTGAAGTCTGAATTTTCTAGAGACAGCAAGGTGTAATCTAACCTAGTTAAGCAGCCTACAAGTCCTGAGGCCTCAATGTGACATAACATGACATCATTTTTGAGTCATTTGTATTCTTCAGTTTATTTCTTGTCCTTTCATATTTTGCAGTGGTATACTCAAATTCAAGATGTGTACTATGGACATGATATATAATATATTGGCTACACTACTTGTACTGCTCCATATTTTACAATATATGGAGATAAGTGAAATGTTCTCTTTCAAGTGTAATTTAATGAGAACATAAATATGTACTGATAAAGTCTGGCAAAGAGAGTTATGCATAAATCTGGTGTCTTTGATAAGAAGATGACTATTTCCCTGGAGATAATTACTTAAAGCAATGTCTTGAGGTTTTAGAGGAATGAGGAATGTCTTTTTTCTTGTTCTTTGCTTATTCATTCATCACCTTTCCATACCTGCGTACACATACACATACAGACACACTCTTACAGAGCCCAGGGCGGGGAGTGCAGGGCTGCCCAGGGGCAACAGGTGATAAATTACAGAGCTCTTCCACTCTGCTACTATCTCTCCCAGTTCCTCCCTGCCTTTGTTCTGCTTTGGCAGATCTCCTCATCCTCCCTAGCCTTGTTAAAAGCTCTTTTCACTAAGATTAAAGTCAGAAGGAAACACAAGGCTCAGCGTCGTGTGGGGGCACGGATGTTTTCCTAAGGTGGGCTGCAAGAAAGGGTGACCTCAAAGGTGTGCGGCAGGCAGAAAGAAAAGAGGGGGGCTTTTGCTTCCGTTAGTTGCTCTGCGTACCTTTGTGGTTGTCTCATTGTTACTCCTCTCTTTCTTGTCCTCTTGCTGTTGCAGGTGTCATTAGTACAGATATCTGTTCAGGCTTGTGTGCGGGTTTTTGGTGTGGGGGGGATTTTGACCTTGGACTATTGTGTCTATAGCAGCCAGTTCAGACTAAAAGCAGAGAGACCCGTTAGACTCATGCATACTTTCACAGACGCATGTCAAGAATGAACTAAATCACACCCTTTTACTGCCCCATGTTGACAGTTTCAAATCGAGATCAAAAGAAATGTCTTCCTGATGATCATGCAGGGGAAGCCCCACATGAACTTAATGACATTCACAGTGTTTACGACAAACAATGAGTAATTTTCCGCAGAATAATTTGACTGGTACTTTTCTTGAGACAGGTGAGCTCTGCAGTTGGCTGGCATCACTGTAAACATAAGGGTGTTTGTCACATCATGACTCATTGGCCGTACAGTAAAACAGAGGGATTTTTGACAGCCTGTTGTTTTATATACAGAAACAAAGGGATTCTATGAAGTAAGGGCTATTAAAGCACACAGTGCTGTAAACATAGGCATGAGGTGTGAATGCTTTAACGAGTTGAATTCTGTCAAGGCTTTTTGGCTGGAGTTTTATTAGCACTAACAAGCATCAATAACAGAGGCACTGTGACTGTAGAGACAGAAAAACTGAAAAATCTCAAAACCTACCATCAATAACAGAGAGGAGGCACTCACACTTGAAAACAAACTGTATCACTCTGATTTAGACTGAGGGGGTGTATTTATGTGCATACTTTACACAGTAGCTCTTGTGCAACTGCTTGTTTGGAAACCAGGGCATCCACTTCAGTTTCTACCCCATCGTACTGAACTGCACTATACACTACTCATACCAGTAAACATCTAGTAGAGTTCTGCCCATTAGCACAGACACCTCAGGCTATTGAATCGATGTCTTTGAACAAGAGAAATGAGGTAGAATATGTAGAGAATATCTTTTAAACTAACAGTAAGGGGGTCACACGTTAAAATGCATATCAGGCATATCAGGTTCCTTTTAGCTATTCATAGTTCAGGTCTCTTTCATCTTTATCAAGGGAAGATGTAATGCTGTAGATCCCCTACAGTCAGTTATAAATAGACAACAGCTTACTGTACAATCATTTTTTAAAACCATAAAAAGATTGCTATCTTATCACGCCCATATCATGCATTCAATATCATTTCATTGCGTCATGTTTTCATTTTTTATATTTTGTGTGACTAATGTTCAAATCATTTTCTTTATATTCCGAAGAGATTAAACTTCTGCAGCTAAAAGAGGGCAAAAAGGGACATGAAACAATTTCTGTTCACAGACAAGTCCAGACATGTTTGTCTCAATTTGGTTTTAAGGTGGAAGGCTACCAGTGGTCACTGAAGTCTACCGTTCACTTTATGAGAAGTCTTTCTGATGTGAAGGTTAGTCTACATACAGACTATGGTCCTGGCAGACAGGTCCAAAATAGAAAGAGCTATCATCCAGGGACTTGCAGACATATTGGTTTTCACTAGGCAGGGAAAGACATGAGTCTTGTGCTTTTACAAACCAGAGGACAGTTACCGCTAATATCACCTAAAAGCTCTCAGATAGACAATTAGCAAAGTAAAGTCACAGCTCTCAGATTTCTTAAAGGACCATTGTGTAAGATTTAATGGCATCCGGCTGAACAGACCTGGCAGAAATGGAATATAATTTTCATAGTTATGTTATGATTAGTATTTCCATAGCAATAAGATTTTTTTGTGTGTCTATTAACTTAGAATGAAACATTTTTATCTATATTTATATCAGTCTTTATATCTTGAATCTCTTTCACAGAGGCCACCATGTTTCTACAGTAGCCCACAATGGGCAAACCAAACACTGGCTCGAGAGAGGGCCTTTTTTGTTTTTGAGTTTCACAGCCGCTGTAGGTTTTCAAACACACCTGGAAGAGGAGGGACGAGGGCAGGAGTAATCATTTAGTTGCGATATGCAACCTCACTGCTAGATCACATTACACACTGGTCCTTTAAATACTGAACACAGCACAAGTCTACTCAGTGGCTGTGTGTAAGATGATTGGCATTACAGCATTGTTGGTGTAGATTTCAACCACAGATTGAACTTCAGCATCAAGATTTATTTATTTACTGTTGTTTGATTGGTTTATTTGACAGGGATAGTGCACATTTATAAGTGTTGCTGTAAATGTGGCAAAGTGAGCTAAGGGGCTATTTGTCATCTGTAGTCATAGGACAGATGTTACAGAGTTATATTTGAAACCATCAGTCTCTGTAGGAGACATGAGGAGACAGTGAGGTAAGACCAAGTTCCTAATAAACATAATGTCAACGAGTTTATGGGTTACACAAACCTAAAACAGTAACAACACAGGGATCTTATATCACTGCTGCTTTTAAAAATACAACAGCAATACACCACACCACTTATATCAAAGTGGTGTTAAAGGGCTGACCATGTCACTTTAGGATGGCATTTAGGAGGAATAATTGTTGCAATTCACGATGAAAGCAGTTTTCTGTCATTGTTGTTGGCAGCTTGTATCTGTGGTAACTTGCCACTTAGATGGTGGGGGTCACTATTTCATTTGAGAAAGCTCAGTATTTGTTGCTCGGCTAACATGGATACCATGAACAATATGTCTAGGCTCTGCTTAACTGATGTTTGTTTGCTTGGTGATTTCATTCATTATCTTTGTGCTGAGCTTGTTGTTGCTTACTGGAAGGTCAGAGCTTAGTCACAAAGTATCAACTCTGTACTTAGTGTTCACATATCCACAGTAGCTGTCTGAATTAACTGAATTAAGGATTTATGACCCATTTAGTTAGAGTCAAATAGTTTGTCCACATTTACCACACCAGAGCTTTCTCTGACAAAGTGACAATAAAGCCATAATGATGAAACTCTATCAAAGTAAAGAGGAACTCAGTTTTTGATTAAATTGTGGTTTGTTGATTAAAGAGATGGAGGGTTCCAACTTTATGGTCACCCAGCTTTATATTGAGAGGTGTTATAATTTATCCATCCTATGTATATCAAGAGTAGATTAAGTATGTTTATTTGGTCCTTTAATTGATTTAGTTTTCTATGACAAAGAGTTAGTTTAAGTAAAGTTGTTGTTAATGGAGGTTAAGGGTTAAGAGCATGAACAGGACCAGCTGTGTCAGTGGGAAGAATCCTGCTGACCTCTCCAGAGGCAGATCACTATCTAAACCCCAGCAGCATCGACCATACTCTCTGCACTCAATCATCTTTTGCTATCAGTGCACCAACTCGCCTTTCCTCACCTCCACAGCACTAAATCTAGTCTCTTTCCGCTTTTCACACTGTCAGGCCACAGCCTGGAGGCAGGGAGGTCAGCCAAATGTTGCTTGTGGTCTGGTGTTGGGAACAGGCAAGGAAGTTTCATAGTGTTTGTTTTTGAGCTGTTTTTTTTCACTGGGAAATAAAATGAGTAAAAGAAACATGCAAATCTACCAACAGCCATCATTTCTGCATCTGGCTGTAATGTCATATTGTCAAAACGATATATCATATTATAATAGTATACTTTTTAAAAGAAGATATTTTGATGCATCATTGTAGGAGAAGCACAGGTATAAATAATAACATTAGTGATGGCTGAATTACATTACTATTACTATAGTTTCATGGTCCTGGTTTGCTGTAATGCAGAAATATAAAGATAGCTATACTGCAACATAATCATATAAACAAACACAGACTATTCATTTCCCCACCTGTATTTCAACTAATACAAGTATGTATTACTCACA
Organism: Rastrelliger brachysoma; assembly: GCA_024605115.1. Lineage (NCBI taxonomy): Eukaryota > Metazoa > Chordata > Actinopteri > Scombriformes > Scombridae > Rastrelliger > Rastrelliger brachysoma. The sequence continues at coordinate 4,110 of JANJYP010006358.1, read as the reverse complement.
TATGAGTCTGGATGTATACAGCAAGGCCATTTGTTCATTGCTGCTGTGGCAAAAGGAACAAAACCACTGCTAAAAAGAGCTCCTCTCCATTTACAGTCGTGTACAGACTGATGGAAGTATTGTAAAGATTGCTAACTTTTAACTTTAATATACCTGCAGACAGCTCATGTTTGCATCTCAAAGTAAGGGCTAAAAGTAATAAAGTGCCATATAAAAGTCACTGAGGAAACTTAATGGTAGTTTACATGTTAAAAAAAGAACTGTAATCCTTGTCCTACATAACATCAATTATCAACTAATATATTGTTATCTCCATATATTGCATCAGTCATAGTTGTGTAAACGTTTGGAAGTACCATTGCTGAAATCATATGGAAATAAACATTACCACATGATATTTCAATTAGCAACATGCCCTGATTTGTTCCTATGTTCTCTTAGTCTCATTAAAATAATCAATCACAGTATTTTTACTTGTTATGACACATATTGACATATGGAAGGTCTTATCATATGATCCGAGTGTATCCCTGCTGGATGTAACTTGTTATGGAATCTTTGCATGATGTCATTCACAGCGTGTGGAATTCATACTGTTGCGAAGATCATCTTGCACGTCCCAAGGGATGAAAAGAGAAAGGCTAGCCAAAGGCACCACATCTCATCATTTTCTGTAGCTCACTGTCAGTGCTTGTTCTCTCTCCTGCTCCGGCACAGCAAATAACAGAAACTCATGTTTCTTCATCCAGGGGTATTCTGCAAATGTGATTGTCAGTTCATCTTTCAACACACACTTAACTGAAAAGACCCCTCCAGAAAATATCAAGCCTTTTAAGAACATGCCAGACTGCACATACACAAAGGTTAATGCTTGCCAGGAAGAAAAGGTCTTTACATTGCATCTATTTGTGTGTGTGTGTGCACAGGAGAGAGGAAATCCCTGCTGCACACACATCCTCATTACCTACCTTCTCTGAGTCCTGAATATATTTTTCTGTGTAGAGCAAAAACAAACTTAAAAACATCACAATTATTGGTTACTCAACTTGTCTTTGATGTTATCTTTACCTTCCCTGAATGACTTTCTTTGCCTATCTCTGAGCTTATCTCTCACGTTCTCACAGAGTCAGAGCAAGCTCATATACCTCCCCCAGGCACACATATATACCCAACACCTCTCTATAGCTGTGTCCTTCCACTCATACCTGTCAGAAAGCCTAATAATGTGTCCTTTGCATACAGATATAATCCCATAATTATTTGATTCTTTATTTGTTATGTTAAAAAAATCTATTAAATGTCAGATGTGGATGCAAATGTTACACAAATCCTTGCCTGCAGGGATAATATTCAAGTAAATTCTGTAACACGTATACACTGAAGCAGAAACTGAAGTTGAAATACAAATCTCAGAACAATGGCCACTATCTAGGTCAGTGGAACTTGTCTATAATGAAATCCAAACGTGAGTATGTGAACAGGAGCCTCTGTCCAAGTGCTGGAGTTAATTTTTGTGCTCACACAAGTTCTTGCATGCCCTTGGCCGGCCCTGCAGAAATATGTCATGTGAGAGAAAACAGTCGCCCCTTGAGGATGATGTCAGTGATGGATGACATCACTGACCACAAATCAACAAATGTCAGTGTATATCCTTTTTGTGTTTTGAAAAACTTGGAATCATTTCACTGGAATTAGTCACCATAGAAATGTTCACGATTTACATTTTGACTCTCTTTCCATCGTAAACAAACAAACATGCTCAGTGAGGTTTAAGTGAATGAAGATGTCATTCATGGTGAAATATCTAGCCTAGTTTGATTTGTTTCAAGATTTATAGTTATAAACTAGGCTGAAGACATCAACTTGAGATTTTTGATTAATGATTAATTGATTAACTGAAAGAATAATTGTCAGATTAATCCAAAATGTAAAGTAGTTATAAGTTGTAATAGCTGTAACTGCTAAGTTAAAAGGAGACACTTGAACCTGTTAATGTGTCCTAATACCACCTTACAAAATCCCCTCCCTATTTGTAACAGGAGAGAGGGTCATTGACCTCACTGAGGCAGGTTAATCTATGGCTAATAGGAACACCCAAAGCCCCAGGTGTGCAACACCTGTGCTTTCGTTGGACTGCTCTTGCAGGTGAGTGTACAGCTCACTCTCATCCCCTTCACCCCCTACTGCTCTGTTCCCCATGCCACTCTCCTTTAAGCTCCTCTAATTGTGTTCTTATCCCACATCCCCTCCAAAAGCCCCAACACAAGCTCGGCCCCGCCTCATGCTGCCATTCCTCTGTATTCCACCCTTCTCATTTCTTCTCACGCAGTGGAATGTGTACTGTTTCAATGTGTAATGGACTTGTTGCCAATAGAGCTACTAGACACGCAGACATCCAAGGACAATAGAGTATTCCTCTATGTGCTCTCAATCATCATCCTGAAGGAAGAATTCATCGTCACTCATAGGAGAGAACTGGTTATTTTTTTATGAATTTGTAACATTTGGAATAATCATAATTTTACTTATTGAGCACAGTTTGAAACACAGAATCAGTAAAGCAGAGAAATAAAACAGTGAAAACAACCTCAAAAAACAGGACTAATATAAATATAAAAAAGAGCTTTAAATTTTAAAAAGGTGATTTATAAAGTCCCACTGCAGAGGCTCAACTTTTTGTCTCTCTTTAAATGCATCATGGTGGTCACAGGCAACAATTACACATGACTTGAAAAGTATTTTTTCAATAAACAATAAAATAATAGTTCATTGAGACAAAACTTTTACCGATATGCTTCAGACTTTAGTTGGATTTAGCCCTGATATGGGTGAACTTTCTGACTGAGACAGTCTTCTTGTAGAAATAAAACAGTCTAAACAAAATTATATCACTTTTCCATGGTCAGTTGAGGATAAAACAAAAACACCTTATTGTGGCGAGGTAGTGATGACAAGTTTGTCTTCTGAGTTTGAGGCAGACCAGCTGCAGCCCTGTTCTTACTTCCTCTCACTCACAGTTGCTCTTCACCTCAGATGACAGTCTGCACAAACAAAACAGCATTACCAGAAAAAGTGTGCCTCTCTGTGTTTACTGAACCTCCTCTCTTTTCATTTTCACTCTCAGCCTTGTGTGCCTGCCACAAAAAAACAGGTCACACACTTGTCATCTTGGCTTAATTAAACAGCTCAACTTGTCCACCCTGGCTACTCACTCCCTTTAGCCTCTCTGTCATCATTTTCCTGAGTTATTTCATAAAGTCTCATTTCCTTGAAGGGTCAGGACTGGCTTGTCTACCTCAAAGGAACCTCAGTTAATAAAGTTAAACTCTAGCTAACAGCAGGCCTTTTGATGCCCATCTTTACATTAGCTGGTCTCAGCACTTTGAGTTGCTCACCTCCAGGGGCCTAAATGGTGGGTGAGCAGGACACAATGGAGCAAAGCTATTGTCTTTTAGTAAGAGGGGTGTGAGGATGCCTTTAGCATTCACCTGGAAAGGTGGCAATTTAGCCAAACCCTTGTTTAGTTACTATGAAAACAACAATGTTTCTCTTGCACTCTCCTTCGATCTCTCTCTCTTTCTGTCTGTCTCTGTCTCTCTGTCTCTGTCTCTGTCTCTCTCTCTCTCTCTCTCTCTCTCTCTCTCTCTCTCTCTCTCTCTCTCTCTCTCTCTGTCTCTCTCTCTCTCTCTCTCTCTCTCTCTCTCTTTCTCTCTCTGACACATACACACCTGCATGCCGCACACAAACTCACAAACATGCATCTCACTATAATGTAGCATGATTTCATCACTCTGTTTACTTTCATCCACTTTTTCCACAATTAACTCATTATTAATTTCTAATTATTCTGCTCATCTTTTAATACAAAAGCAGACCTTCGGGCTGTGACAGCTTCTCTACAGGGACCTTCCCCACCAGAACACCCACACCCCTTTCATTAGTCCGCCCTAAAGGCAGAAACAAATAACCTCCTCTAGGACTCAGCAGGAGGCTTCAGCGGTGCTGAGCTGCTATTTGGGGTTTGCTTGCCTGTAGCCATGCTGAATCAGATCTCTCCACTCTTGACTCAGAGTTGAGAGTGGCTGCTGGCCAGGACAGGCAACCCTGATG
>JANJYP010006354.1:0-16877 GCA_024605115.1 Rastrelliger brachysoma | reverse complement strand
TAACAATTTGAGAAGTATCTTCTTAATTACCAATGGCAGACATTTAGTTGCAAATATGTAAGCAATGTAAATACACAACCTGCTTATCTTTATGTGGTATTTCTCCTCTCCTAAAATAATAGCTATTAGCAAACATTCAATTTGACTCATCCACTAATGACAACCTTTAGAAAAATCTCAAGACCAAGGACATTCACTACTATATACTGTACTTTTAGATTTTCTTCATTGAACTCTTGGACAGAGTAATTGGATGTAGCATTTGCATTTAGATCTATACATTAACAGATCATATAGGCATGCCCTACAAAGACCTTATTGCCCTTGTATTCAATCCACACACAGGCCAGTCAGTCAAAGCAATCATTTAGTGTCTAAACGCACACCAAGCTGAAAGAAATAACCTTGGTCCTGTGTTATTGAAGGAAAGAAGCCCAGTAGATTAGTTTGAGTGATGGGACATGGACTGCAAGGTGCGGTGATAAGAACTTCAAAATTAAACCTGGACCTGGGAAGCTAGGCGCCTTCAAAAGAAAAACAGCGGCTCCAGGATGACACAGTGATTGTTTCTTTTTTAAGGGAGGAAGAGACACAAAGATCACCCACAATGTTATCTCGTCAGTCCACCAGTGCATCAATCAGGTCCCAGCGCTGGGAATCGACCATTTTCCCTCCAGAATCAATGCCCTCTCCCATTCTCATTGGTACAGCAGATATTGTCAGAGATACTGCACAGGAGTGCCTGGCTAAATCCCACACTATATGTTCTAAATGGGGTAGGCTATTAACTCACTGACACACACAGTCTTCTTTCTTCTCTGCACAGACTTTCCTTTATCAGTCTTAAGAGCTCTGGATTGAAAGTGTGACAATGAAAGGGTTTTCCTGCAGTGATATTTGTATAATTCAAAAAAAATTTAAACAATGTGAAGTGTATGATTACACAAGTTAAAATATCATTTTAGTTACACTTCACTTTGTCAATGTTATAATTCTAATCTGAATATTTGTGCAAAACTTGGAGACCCCACATAGTGTACAACGATTAAAAAGATATAGTTCAAGATGATGAAATGAAATGTAATTATTTAATGATTTATTTAATATTTAGAAACATTTTTGTAATTAAAAAAATAATACTATATCTACAGTATACTGGACCCTATTGTTATTGTCATTCTGTTGAAGAGCTAAACCCCGAGTCCTCTGAAATGTGAAGCACTGATGCATAATACTTGTTTCCATATTTATAGCTGATCCATACAGAACATAATTGGGGGTGAATGTACACCACAAGTGATGGACTACAACTTTCCACCTTTTAAACTACAACTCCCACAATCCCCTCTAACCTCGCGCTTCTGTCTTCCTGTTTGGGTGCCGCAGCTGTAAAAATGGCAGCAGATACAGGAAGATACAGGGGTGCTGTTAACAAAAACAAAGACCCCTCTGGTCTTCTCATCTCTGTCATAAGGTAAGCTTTGTTACATTCACATTACATGCAGCTAAGTGAGGCGATAGCGTTTCGCGCAGCTACTTGACGCCTGTGTCATCTCTCACACACTGGTAGCTGAAGCTAAGGCTAAAGCTACATGTTAGCAACATCCTTCCTGTGTTGGTAATTACACAAGTTAAGTTAAAACATGCGCTTAAAAAATCTCCGGTAGTATGTGTCGCTTAATCATGACAATAGTGATATTTTCTTTCTGAATCGGAAGAAAAGGGTTAGAACTGTTTTTGACACAGTGTGTGCCACTCTAATACTGAACCTGTGCAAGCTGTGAAACGACTTGGACTTTTAAAAAAAAGTTATCTTAGTGTTTAGCTATTTTTTTTTATGAATGCAGTACCTTTTGTCAGATATAATATATAAATGCCCCCCACCTGTAGAAGATTTGGTACGCTATCTCCCTCTGTTTAAACTACAACTAGAGGAAAGTAAATATAAATTGTGTAAAACATCAGGAATGTCAAGGTGTTTTACCTTATGTTGTTGTTGCATTTAGGTCCACTTCTTACAGCATAGATGTGCCTGTTCTTGCTGTCTCAAGGCTGACATAAACAGTCTGTTACTGTCATTCCCCTGTTTTTCATCTTCTAACTTGTGCTGCCTTTATGTGCGTTCATATTTTTACATTAGTTCTAAAAATTCTTATAGCATTGTTGGGTGTTGTTTGGTTTTATTTGCCTCACGGCTGTCCTGAATTGTTTAATAGACTGACAGCTTTTCCAAGTCTCTCTTAAAACAACAGTCAGGTGCCCCAGTGAATGCTGAAATAGATTTTTCTTGCTGTGATTTTTCTTCCTCTCCTTACTGGTCATTATAAGATCTCTTTATAATTTACTTACAATGTAAGTGATGAGGACCGTAATCCTCAAGTGCTTTATAAGATGTAAAAGTTAATCTGAAGCTAATATGAAACCTCAGTTGTCCAAATGAGTTAATTCAAGTAGATATTTTTCAAGCTGCAGTCTTTTTAGTACCAAAGTCCTGTCTTTTCGCTACTGTACTTCCACTGCAGCTCAACAGGGAAACACTGAGGAAATGTTGTTATAAATGGTGTATCAAGATATATCGACTTGATATGACTAACTCTGCCGAAGGATCATTTACGGTTCAGATAAGCAAAAGCAATTTTTTTTTTTAACAAAACAACTGAATTTTGGCCCCTATCACTTACATTGAAAGTACATTTGAAGAGGATCTTTAATAGTATGATGACAGTTTATATGGGCACTTGACTGTTTTGAGACAGACTTGCAAACTTGTGTTGGTTGCTTTATATATTATATTATTGGCATCATGTCAGTACTGAAATGTTTTAATCCTGGCATGTAAAATGCTTTTGTAGTATTTTAGTTTTGAAAGTGGCTGTATAAATATAGTTTTTATTATTGTACTATTGATTTGAATGCATTTTGCATCTCTCTCGACCCCTCTCTCTCAATCCAGGACTTTGTCCAGCAGTGATGATGTGCAGGATAGGGAGACAGAGAAAGGGCGTCTGGAAGAGGCCTTTGAGACATGTGATAGGGACTTGGATGAGTTGATAGTTCAGCATTATGCTGAACTCACCACTGCTATAAGGACTTACCAGAGCATCACTGAACGCATCACCAGCTCCCGCAACAAGATCAAACAGGTAAAATTGAGATATTTACACAAAAATGGACACTGGACTAAATTAGTATAGAAGAGAGTGAAACTCATCAGTAGAATTCCTGCTAACATTGTTTCAGATTGATTTCAGAGCAACAACTCTGAGCTGCATAATTAAAAACAAAACAGAGAAGCTTTTTTTTCTGTAATTTTCATCAGTCTACTCATTTATTAGAAGGGTTCTTATCTCAGTTTTAAGGCTTTTTTATTCCCCGAGACTGAAAGACTGACTTAATTAACACAAATCCTGTTCACCCAAGAAGAAAACTGCCTACTTAACAATCGTCCGCTGAAGTCCGGATCCTGAAACCACTGGACATAATTTTCTCTATCGCACTTCAAAATGCTTAGGTCAGTCTCTTGGCCCCTTACTTGTGCCAGCCAGTAAAAAAACATCAATTGTTCTAGTAGTTTTTATTAGCAGGATAAAACTGTAATTTAACCACATTGTACTGGTGCAGATATGTCATTAAATGATGATTACATTTATGGATTTTACTTCATCATTCCTTCATCACTGCACCATCATTCCACACTTTATAGTAGACTTTTTTTTTTTGGATATCAGCCGAAGTAGAGGTATTACTAATATCATCAGCAATTGCTTAGTCCTAGTAAGCCGCAACAGTGACAATGTGCCGTAAGACCACAAAACCAGGATCCTGAAGCCAAAACAGTTAAATGGAATAAAGCTATTGTTGATTTTGTGATTTGTTATACCATTTCAATTCCCTTTTTTCCTGCAGGTAAAGGAGAACCTCTTGTCTTGTAAGATGCTGCTCCACTGCAAAAGAGATGAGCTGAGGAAGCTGTGGATAGAAGGCATCGAGCACAAACATGTCCTCCAGCTGCTGGATGAAATTGAAAGTATCAAGCAAGTGCCTCAAAAGCTGGAGGCCTATATGGCGAGCAAGCATTACCTCCATGCCACAGATATGCTGGTGAGTGCAGTGATAGACAGAGCTATGTGTTATATATATGTGAACTGAACAGCGTTTCAGTTCAACAAAGAGCGAGACAGAAAGTAATTAAGAAAAAAAAAAACCCAACTTGATTTCCATGTACATTATGTTTTGACTTTTTTGTTTGGATAGTAAGCTATGTGTGGAAAATGGGAAATGGAGAAAAAAAAGATCAGATTATTGTTTTATTTTTGTAGCTGTGGGAAAACCTGCCACTGCCAGCATATGTAAATGCATATGGCACGCTGATAGGATGCTTTCGAGCCTCATGGTCTTCACAGCACACATAAACACCAATATTTTATTTGCTGCTCAGATTGATTTCGTGGCTCCTCTCATGCCTTTAAAAGACTCCGTTTTTAGTCTTGAACAGTTCAGTGGGTGAAACTCCTTTACTTCAAGCAGACATCGTCTTAGTGCTTTGAGGGCACTGCAGGTGTGTATGTATGCGTGTATTCTTGTTCGTTTGATGTGTGTTTTGCAGTATGCTCAGCAAGGGAGCTTGAGGATGGCATTGAGGACTAAACGACCAGACTCTGTGATCTCTCTGTTTCTTTTCCTGCCTTCTCTTTCCTCTCTCTCTTCCTCTGTCACTCCCACACATCTTCCTTCAGACTTTAGTAATAATTAGTTTGCTAGAATGGGGTTATCTGAGGAGGAGGAAAAAAGAGGGATGACGGTGTGCCCAAAGGACCATGAAAAATCCTCTTTGTGGGGGTGGAGAGAAGTGGAACTTCATTCAACCTGTGCTCAGTCTGTTCAGCGTGCTTTGAAAGGTTGTGGAGAGTTCAAAGTCAGTTGGACGCTTCGCTGCGTTCTTGCAAACTTCAAATGCGCTTAACTTGATTAGGACGGTGCAGTTTCATTAGTATGTAAAAAGTACACTTTAAAGAACATTTTATATGCCTCTACACATTGAAATACTGTTGCATGATTTCTTTCTACGTTTCGTTTTGGTGAGATATTTATGCAGTTTATGAATAAATAATATGAAGTCAACTTCAAATAACCTGTGCTTCAGCCAAAGTAGTGGTGGTTGGTCACATTATAAGACAAAGACAAAGTGATAGCATTGTAATGACATATTTTTTTAGTTCAATACTTTACACATTTACTACGATAATCTTCATTTAGTTGTGCTATGAAAAGGCCAAATTAAACTATCAACCCGGAGACAACCAGATTTGTATGAGATTTATTCAAATTTTTTTTTCTTTTCTTTTTTTTTTGCTAATATATTGTAAACTGCCAAGGCAAACTCTCCGCATCTCTGTGCTATAACATCATACTACTTGTCACTTCTCTCAGAGTCCCTGATGTGTTTATTCCCATCATGCTGTCACTCATTACAGCACTCATCTGTCAGATTAATGTCTCCCTGGTTTTCACATGCACCTTCTGTTGCTTCTTCTCTCCTTCTGCTCTATTTCTCCCTCTTGTCTGTTTTTCTTGTTTTTTGCATTCTTTAACAATATTTCTTTCTGACAGAGTGATGCAGTATACATCTTTGTTATTATTGTGCTTTGCAGTATGGCAGGAGTAGAGTAGCGAGGAATAAACTTCCTAGCCTTTCTCTCCATGCCTGCCTCTCTACGGTCTCTCTCTTACTCTATAACATTGGCTGTGTGTCTGGCTGTGTTTATGTGAGGCTTATCTCTAAGGGTTGACAATTAGAATTCAGACTATGCTCTCTGTCTGCTATTGAATGGCAGTCTGAAACCCCATGGGGTTGGTTAAAAATGAGACTGGCTTTGGTTCCAGAACCTCTCCTCTCCTCTCCTCTCCTCTCCTCTCCTCTCCTCTCCTCTCCTCTCCTCTCCTCTCATGTATCGCCACTGTTCCAATAGAATCAATCAAGAAACTCAGGTATACTCACATACAACTGCTGCCCCCTTCTCCCCCCTCCCCAGGTAGCCCACAGCTTAGTGATGGATAGGCACTCTCTTCTCTTCTCTTCTCTTCTCTTCTCTTCTCTTCTCTTCTCTTCTCTTCTCTTCTCTTCTCTTCTCTTCTCTTCTCTTCTCTTCTCTTCCTTTTTTTTCTGTCCTTCTCTTTATCTCTCTTTTTCAAGCAGATTCACTAGAGACTTTATATCCCTCATTACATTGACAGGCCTGGTCCCCTAATGATGTTAACCAGCCTTCTCCTGTCATACCAACCCAATGGTAATGAGATACCCCCCCATACACAGACACATAAGCACTCCGTGATTTACAGTCATGCAATCACACACACATATAATCATACACAGACACATTAGGAGAGGTGTTTGTGTACATACACACACTAACACACACACACCCAAGACACACAAAATATTGCAGGCATGCCGAGTTCTTCCATTAAGCAAAAAGGGGCTGATCATGCAACGCATTAGCTCATCTTGTCACTAATGTGTCTCTCATTTGCATCAACACACACTTGACCCATGTCACCTGCCCAGCATCCTCCCCACTGCTACCCATTCCCTTCTGGCCTGCCCTGGCTATGCAAATGCTATCATCTGGCCATCAGTGTTATTGAAATCCACACAGAAATCCACATGCATACACACAATTACCAATACCAGCACATTTTATTTAATAGTATGAAGATTTATTAATTGCAAACATGTCACAACAGCTACTGCTCTTGTTAATGGAAGCTGTTAAAAGGGTGAAGGAGGGAAATGAAATCTGGAGAAATAAAATGACTTGAGGACATGAATTCAGTTTTAGATGGGAAATATTCTCTATTTTGTACACAGTATATGTAATGAATAAAGGAGCAGCTTGTGTAGTATCAAAAAGTGTTATGAATAGAAGAATGTTAAAGACTGACCACCTAATTCTGGACCAATCATATCTTGTTGCTCTGTATCAACATGTGTTTTCTGTGCTAGTAGGTTGTGTGAGTAGACAGTAATAAACTTGGAAACAATGCCAGGATAAATAATGATGATTGTGTAATGTGTCATATGCAGGTATCAGCTGTAGAGTCTTTGGAGGGCCCCCTGCTGCAAGTAGAGGGTCTTGGCGATCTACGCTTGGAGCTCCACAGCAAGAAGCTCAACATCCACCTGGTGCTCATTGACGAGCTGCACCGGCACCTCTACATCAAGTCCACTAGTCGCTTGGGACACAAGAACAAGGACAAAAATGCTGCTCGCCTTCCAGGGTAAGTGATAGAGCATGTATGCTTCCTCTTATATTGTTAAAATTTGGAGGGGTATGGATGCCTTCATAAGAATAGAAACTACAAAAGATGAAAACAGTTATTAGGGAGGGCTTGCTCATTTACTCAATTGTGGGTGCTTCAAATCCTTAAGATTAGGGTTTTATTAGCACTCATGCAATTGCAAAGTCTCATTTTTCTCAGTGGGACTACAGATGATCAAAAACTGTTTAGTAGGGATTAGGGATTTCATATCACTTAATATCCTATTTTAGGATCCCGATAGTTTAGCAAAATAATAGCTCTTCCTTTATCAGTGCAGACAACAAGCATTGAATAATTGTAGGATTTCATCCCATGCAGTGTTTTCACCATGAAGTCATAGACAGCTTTAAAAATACATCTTTTTCACTAGATTGTTTGGCCTGGGGAATCAAAGCCTTTAGTGTGTGCCTGTTATTTAGTCAGCACAAATGTAACCTTCAAAGTGCACTCTCTGTTGAAAAGTTAGGACTTTATAGATGTGCCTTCATTATACATTATTCCATTGCTGAGACAACTGAGTGCAACGTGCCAATTATTTACTGTATGGAAACTAAGCCAATTACTGACAAAAACAATTAGACTATCTATAACGTGTTACTCTACTTCTTTATGTTTGCACTTAGTGCTCTGATGTTCCAAAGAAACAAAAGTTCCAGTCCCCCCCCCCCCACGTCATTTACTGTAAAGAGGCAAACTGCACTAATTAATTCATACAGGCTTGGCAGGCAAGCACTGGGAGTCATAATAGGTGCGCTTGTAAGAACATTAGAGTTATGTATACACATTTTATTGTTTGTTTTCCATGTTTCAAACCATTTCTCAAATGGCTGTAAATAATAAATTTAAGATCCACACTTTCTATGTGACACAAGTGATGCTTTAAATGATAAAGCAGGTTTTGCAGCTGTTAGGTGAATAATATGTCTCCGTGACCCAAGAGCCAGGTTTTTAATTTGATGATGTAGCTGTGTAACGTATTAGGGGTAATGCACAATGGTTTCAAACGCGCCATTAATGCTGTTTTGTTCTGTCTAAGGAATTCATTTTGTTGTTTGCACTTTTTCCACGTGCGTGTGTGTGTGTGTGTGTGTGAGTGTGTGTCTTTGTGTGAGGTGCAGTAATTATGGTGGTGGTGGGTTGGTGAGGTACAGTGATTTATTACTGAGGGTCAGCCAGTGACAGGTCCTGGCCTCCCTGTATTGGGTCGCATCTAACAACAAGCCAGTCTCCATACACCCCACTCACTTAGCAGGCATACTGTGTTTATACTGCCCAACTTAAAGGGGCTGGATTGCTTCCACCTCCAGCTTAAGGCTTGATAAATGACTCATTGGAAAGCAGTACCGATCCTACCTTGACATGCAAGGCTTTTTGTTTAAATGGTAGATTGTTTTTGTTAGAGAAGAGCAGCTTAGTTTGTATGTTTCTTTGCATATTTTTGTAAATCTATAAGAAGGTTTTACTTCAGCATATTTTAGTTAATTTGAGCCTATTCTTCTCATGCAGTTGTAACTTGCAGTGTCATGTTTTTTTTAATGTCATACTTTTTACATTTTTGTCCCTGATTTATTTATTTATTTTGTCTCTTTACAGATCTACAACCAAAGACACATCTCCAATGCCTGTGTTAGATGTCAGCAGCCTGTCCACTCCACGCAAGCTTTTGGATTCATCACAGTTCAGCACACCCGGATCCAGCAGTGGTAGGGCCCTTGGATCATATTAGGCAGGGAAGAAAGACGGAATTATGGAGAAAAATATGGGTGGTGGCTTGGGCAAAGAACGCTGATAGCAAGGGAAAAGATAAACAAATAGAAGTGGTATTTTTAAGAGGGTGTTAATGAAAAACCATAATTTGTGTGGTTTGCTCTCCATTAAAATTGCATACATTAGGAATGCTATAGCGATAAACCCATCAACAGTGTTGTTGGTCTCTGGATAACAAAGTGTGCAGATTTCAGTTTGCAATTTTATTTTCACTGTGCTGATATTCTTAGTGATAATGAAGTCATTAGCATCATTCTGGCTTACATCCATTTGCATGTCATTACGGGTGTGTATTGCCAACTCCTGTTACACATACACACACACACGTAGTATCACTGAATGCACGCAGGATCTGCTGATCCACACTCTTAAAAAAAAAAAAAAAAAAAAAAAAGAAACAGAAAATCACCACTGATGCCTCATTGCACATTGCACATTCGCACACACAAGCAGACACCCACACTTCTTTCCTTGCAGTGTATGTCATAACATCTTCAACTATGATCATAATATACAGTACATTTCCCTTGCTAACATTATAATCATCTTGTCCCCCTCCTATCTGTACCATTAGTCACCCTGTGTCTCTGTCATCTCAGTAGGGGAGCAGCATTCATTACGCTCCAACTGGTAACCAGCGCTTTAACAGGCACTTATAATGCCGACTATAACTGTATTCAGGAATATATGAATTCTCCCTTGGTTGTAGGGGCGTACAGTCAGCACTGCATTCCTTCCAGGCAGAGCACAGTGGAACGCAAACAAGAAGATAATGAAAAAAGTTAATCCTGCAATAACTTGGTGTTCCCTTGGTGTCTCTGAGTTTTTATATTAAGCCTGCCACTTTTTTTACCGCCCACTCTTGGCAGTTAGCGACTCACCGTTTCGTTTTGAGCTCTGCGGATACCAAGCAACCATACACCGTACATACCACTCAGCATCCCCACACTTATTTTTACTTCAACCTTACTAGTGTGTCAGTGACCAATTAACAACATTAGCGTGTGACTCCTTACAAGTAAGGTTTCCCTGAAAACTAACATGTGGCCAACATTTCTGTGCTAATATGAGAATGTTTATTCAACTTTTCTCTGCTTTTCTCTGTCTCTATCTTTTACGCGTGTATCTTATTCATGTGTCTTTTACTCCATCTCATTTTGTTCACTAAGCTCAGCCCATTAGCATGTATGTGTGTGTGCCATGACCTCAAACACAAAAAACACAGGCAAATGCACAAATTCATACTAATAGATAATAAATATCAATTCAATTCACCCACGCTGTGGACATAAAAGTAAAAGCTAAACCACAGATTTCCCCACATTATGCAGGGAAAACGTGTGCAATTAGCTACTGCCAGGTGGTAAGTGGCTATACACCGTCATGCTAACAACTGTGGTCACAAAAGAGCAGCCAGCTTTCATCAGTGGGTTAGCTTGCCATTTTGTTTAATAGCATTAGAGCACCTCATTTGTAGCTAGTAATTGTCATAATTATTACACAAACTACAGTTAGAATGGGGGAAAAGAGGAAATACACCCAAAGTCCATTAACTTGCTATAAACATTAACTCTCTTAACGTGCTTTGATGGGGAACTGGGAGGCCCCATCTAATGGAAATTAGAGCATCACTCGATGCTGCCACTCTGAATTTTCCTCACTAATGTGGCAAAGTCAGATGGAGAGAGCATGAAGGGGGGAGGATAACAGGATAGGTTCAGGTGTATTAAAGAGAAAGATGTAGTAAATTGTTAAAATTATGATTTATTTGCTTTTGTATGTCTAAAAGGTGATAGGTTTAAAGTTGAATCTTGGTTAAGTTTATATAGCTGTTATGTTTGATGGAAATATTGAATAGATAGCAAATGCTTCCAGAGTATTGTAAAAGGGTTTTACAGATTAGATTTGGTTGACTTGGTTGCATGCCATGTTTCCAAAGCCTTTGTCATTTGTGTTTCAAAAGCACAATGGCTCAAAACACCACAATGTAGACAGCAATTGGTATTTAAATGCTTAAGTAAACAAGACACAAAGCATTGTAAGGATATTTTATGTCGCCTCTTTCCATATTCTCTCCACATGTGTACATTACTGAAATCCTTAGATCCCTCTGCCTGTAAATGCTTTGTAAACCCTAACAATATGTGCTAACCTATGTGTATGCCTGTATGCCCTTTAGTGCGTGAGCTGCAACAAGATGGGCGAGAGTTGAACCAATCTGACCTCCCTGAAGTAGATCCTGAGGAAAACAGTGCTGAATTCATGGGTATTCTTATCAAGGTACATACATAAACACTGCTGAAACCTACAAACACTGTTAAATGTGAATTTTAACAGCTGTATTAAATTATATCAACATTCGTGTTCCCTACTGTTATCTCGGTGTCTCTCTTAGTTCAAGTAAAAACTGCTTGTTTTGTACTTTTTCATCAGGCTTTGGCCAAGCTGAAGAAAATCCCAGAGACCATCAAAGCCATAATGGAGCGGCTGGAACCTGAGCTGAAACAAATTGTTAAGAGGTCGACCACTCAAATTGCAGACCACGCTTACCAGAGAGGAGAGAACCTGGCTCAGGAGAGCCAGCCAAGGTACAGTAAGGAGATGGAGAGAGTAAGAAAGGCACATTGAAGGAGGAGGGTATAATGTTAATAAAACAGACTCTCTGAGAGGAAAACAACCCACCACCCAGAATTGGTAGAGATCAGTGGCATGATGGAGAAAGCTAGAGAATTATAATAATGAAGAGAGAAGGGGAGGGAATAGGTAAGTAGATACTCATGAAGAGGAAGCTATAAGCAATTTTGTGAAAAGGTGAAAAAACATTTTTGAAAGGATTATGTGGACCTGATAGGGAAGAAGACATAGCATTAGCAATGTTTTAAAAGTGGTTTGTGGCTAGCCACTGTTGTTGCCACTGACAAAGACTGTAATAAAGCTGTCACTTACAATTCCCCTTAGTATTGTATCTTTGCAAAAGAATTTTATTAAAGTAGCCTGCTTGCTTTACTCTTCTATAGTTTTTCTATTCCCATTTGGCGAGGCAGGGTTATTTGTGTAGCTTAAAGGCAATTCAAAGTGCTTTACATAAAACATTAAAAGTATTAAGACAAAGTGCAAAGGAAACATATTACAAAAGGACATGTGAATGCAATGAAAACAGTTATCAAAAAGTTAAGAGAATAGGAAATAAAAACAAGCTAGAATAGGATGAGACAGATGAAATGCAAGAATAAAAGTTGCAGTGCAGTAAAAGAAATTAATCAAAAGCTTCAAGCCCCGTAATTAAGAGGAGCTGCAAACAGAAAAGTCTTCAGCTTTGATTTAAGAAAACTGAGAGTTGCATCACGCATGCAGTTTTCTGGGAGTTTATTCCAGATATGTGATGCATAAAAACTGAACACTGCTGTTCAGTCATGTTTAGTATTGACCTGTTCCAGTTGTGTCTGATATGGTTCATAACATGACAGAAGAAATCTGAAATCTGTACCAACAGTAGTATTTTGAAATCAATTCCTTATCAGACAGAAAGCCAGTGTAAAAATCTGAGTGCTGGAGTGATATGATCTACTTTCCCTGTCTTAGTGAGGACATGAGCAGCAGAGTTCTGAATAAGCAGAAAACCTGTAAAGACTTCTTTAACAGTAGCCAAGTCTGCTGAAGATAAATGCATGGACAAGTAATTCCAAATCCGGCTGAGACATAATTCCTTTAATCCTTGATATGTTCTTAAGGTGACAGTAGGCAGACTCTGTAATTGTATTAATATGACTGTTGAAATTCAGGTCTGAGACTACACGAAGATTTCTGGCTCGGTTTCTGGTTTTAAACATTACTGAGTGAAGCTGAGCACTGACTGTTAATTGTTCTTCCTTGGCTCCAATAACAATTACTTAAATTTAGTCTTTGTTTAACTTCTAAAACATTCTGGTACATCCAGTCGTTGATTTGTTCAATGCACTTACTCAGTGTCTGTATTGAACCATAGTTCCCTGGTGATATGGTTATGTAAATGTGTTTATTGTCTGCATAATTATGGTAACAGATTTAGTTGTTTTCCATAATTTGGGCCGGTGAGAGCATGTAGATGTTGAATAGAAGAGGCCCCAGAATAGAACGTTGAGGAGCTCCACATGTGTTATTATACCTAATGACACAAAATAGTTCATATAGTTTAAGTAGGATTTAAGACAGTTAAGTACTTTGTCTGAAAGTCCCACCCAGTTTTCCAGTTGATCTAGTAATATGTTTTAATTTACTGTGTCAAGTGAAGCACTGAGATCCAGAAATACAAAAACTGAAATTCTGCTACTGTCTGTATTTAAGTGGATGTCATTCTTGATAGTGATTCATCTCCCTTCTTTATTCTTACTAATACAGTACAGGTAGCTTTGATTAGTCATTTTGGCGTTGCATGCAGTAGGTCTTTTAGGTACATTTAGAGCTAACAGTAAGGCAGTAGACAAGATGTTTTGTATGCAGTCCCAGGGTCTTCATAGTCAGACAGTCAACAAGGTATGAAACACAGTAAAGGCTGGGACTGCAGACACACCTGCCTCAGACCATGAAAACAGATACTCTGCTGCTTTAAACCTAGACAAGTCATGGTTAAACACACTCATACACACACAAACAATTTCACACCTGCCATAGAGAACTGCTACATTTTAAAAGCAGTCACGTCAGCTCCTGCAGACACACACATACAGTGAGCAGACTTGGGAAGCACAGGTCTCAGTCCACTGATCCTGAACCATTTAAGAGGAACGTCTTGTTTTCTGTCAGGGATGTTCTCTCTGGCCTCGTCTCCTTCCTGCCGTCCTCCTGTTGCCTGCTAAATCTCATCTGACCTCAATGTAATAGGCCACCATGTAGCTCATTCCAGCTCCACTCTTCACANTCAATGTAATAGGCCACCATGTAGCTCATTCCAGCTCCACTCCTCACAGATTGTTTTAAGTTTGTGAGAGAGAGAGAGACAGAGAGAGAGAGACAGAGAGAGAGACAGAGAGCGAGAGAGAGCTTAACATTGTATTTGTGTCACAGAACAGAGAAGAGCATTTAGACGAACACTTAGAAGTTAGTATGTATGTTTGTATTTGGGTGCATACACACCTAGTTCTGCGTATGTTCACTTCAATTTAAAGTCAAGGCTTGTTGCTATGGAAACTCCAGCCAATGTACCACTTGTAGGGAACAATGGTCTTGCATATTGCACACTATATTTCACAACTCCACAGACTAGTAGGCAACACTTAAGCACTTTACAACATATATGGCGATCTGCGGTTTGCTCTCTGAGGTTTATGTTCTCATTCCTCGGTGATCACCCACATTGGAAGAGTATTTTCATTTCCTACCGCTCTCTCAACTTTGCTTTCACAAAGATACTTGATGCAGGTTCCTATTCCTTGCACTAAAGTTATTAGAATGCGCCACTAATTTGCAAGTAATATAGTTTAATTTATATCAAAGCAGAACTCATATTTCTCTTTTTTTTTTTAAATTTTGCAGTACAAAAGCATTTTTTTTCTTTGTTTTTGCTCTATAGGGGGCTCTAAATATGATCTAAATCCCTTCAAAGTGTATGAATAGTTGAACTTAAAGAACTCGAAGATAAAATCAATAAAATGATCAATCAAGAAAAGGACAATGGTCACCTAATGTCTTATGTATGATGTTTTCATTCTGTTCAGCAATTTGGCCACTGGGCAAGTCTGAGTGACAAATTTATGTGGGTGTGTTTGTACTGTATGTCCACTTGTTTATGACAGGGAACAATGACATGGCACTCTGGTGTTTCAAAAGTTCTTTAAACACTCTGTAGGGCCCTGTGTAATCAAATTATCAGTGACTAATGCTAATCTAATGTGGACACTGTTATCATGTTCTCAAAATGAAACGCACACAGAAAAACTGTTGATCAGTTAGTCAGGGACTGACCATCCATGTGTGTGTTCCCTGCTGTTTCTCCAGACAGTTCATCAGCCTCGTGTGTGTCTGCTTCGATTCTTGGGGGAAATGAGAAGTGAGGCCTCAAAGAACAGACAGTATGGATTAGGATGGCCTCTGCTGGGAGATAATGAGGAGGACTGGGCTGTTTACATTGTGTGTATAGGGTGAGATGGGATGAAGATTGGAGTGCGTTTTAGTGCTGCTACTAATGACTAATTTTCTGATGGCTAATCTTCATTTTATTTTTGAACGTAGCCAAAACATAAAATGTCCCCTTTACCCCTTTAAAAGTAAATGTAACCTAAGTAAATTATATATTGCAAAATTAAATATTGTAATTACAACATGGAAGAACATCTGCCACATTCCAAAAAAAAGTATAAAAATATTAAAGTAAAAATCCTATAAAACTGATATTCTCCAAAGTATAAATATCATATCAATATACAAGCATATACTCAAAATTCAATCATTTCAATAGACAATCACAACTTCAAGTCCAAAGTGACTTCCAACAACAAATAATTCCAAATGGTCTTGCATCCATCCTGAGTAGTTTCCATCTTTTATTATTCTAAATATGAAAAGAAAATCAAGCTACTTTTTAATTTCTGCTCATTCCATTTTGACAAGGAAAGAAACAAAACAACAAAGTTTGAATTGCAAATAATTTCAATTCACTTTATTGTGCTGTTGAACATAACCTCTGTGAAATAATCATTGAATAATAATTGTTTATTGATCTGATCACCGGTTTCTTACTGTCACTGCTGCCTCTCTTCATCCCTCTCCTCTCACAGCGTCAGTAGATCTGGTGTTTTGGTTTAACTGGTGACTGTGCTAACCTTTTACGGACTGTTTAGTATCCAGACTTTTTATAAATAACAGTGAGGTGGAATAAAGTGGTAGTATTCACACATGGAACAGGCTCTTCGTCTGTGGGCAGGAAGAAGGGAGAGTGTAGCCGGGTGCGCACAGCAATAGCTAGTGGTATGGAGGGGAACTACCTGAACTCCGAGCCGTTTGAGACTGGAGACCAAAAATAAAAAGGCGGTTGATGCATCGACAAAAAAAATTGCCACAGATTAATTTTCATCGTGTGCTACATCGACTAATCGTGACAGCTTCAGTGTGTTTTGACATCGCACAAAAAGAAGAGGTGACAAGTTTAGACCATATGCAGATTTTGAATGCATACAGTGGATGCATGATCACAAATTATTAGATTTTTTCTGAAGATTGGTGTTAACTGTATCTTTCATGTTCATACATGTGAGAGAGAGAGAGAGAGAGAGAGAGAGAGAGAGAGAGAGAGAGAGAGAGGCTGGCATTTCACACCTACTCTCTTCGTCTCATGAACATCTTCCATTCTTTGAGTTATAGCTCATAGTGATTTGTGCCTGCTTTCCTCTCCATTAATAACATTTACTCGCTGCTACTGCCAGTGTACTGACAGACAGCCAACCAAAATGGCCTCTAGTGAAACATCCATCTTGCCTCTACATTATCCTTTTACCTTCACAGTAAACCATGGCCCCTTCCCAAAACTTTGAGCATGCTTTCTTTTCTTGCAGAATTTAAACAGGTGGTAATTTGTATTGATTTGCCTTTAATGAGTTATAGGCTCAGGTGCTTTTTCAGTATAACTGGTTTATTTTTAGACAGGTACAATTTTTCTGCTTAGGGTTAGGCTTATTTTTTATTTTATTCAAAAGTTTTGCAACCAACTTACTTTAGAGTATTTTTCTTAATTTATTCAGCAGGAAATCTGACAGGGAGGTTGCAAAAAAGAGTCCGTTAGATCCAGCCCTGACTGGGTCCCAGTGGAGGGACCATAT